>JALMQS010000790.1:294736-420655 GCA_024734495.1 Forficula auricularia
GTTTAGTTGTAACTAAATAAGATAATAATTATTTTATACCTTTTAGTGTATTTTATTTGTTGCATTTAATTTTTTTGAAGTCGGTTTTATTTTTTTCTTAAAAATTTTTATTTTTCTCTTTTTAGTGATGTTATTAATAGTGATCCTATCATCAGAACTTGACCAAATTAATATTGCACCATCCCTAAGATACCCCCTTTCCAATAAAAAAAGAATCATCGAAATCGGTTCATAAACAAAGAAGTTGGTCCTGAACAAACCTAACAAAAAAGGTCTAATACCTACGAAAAAAAATGGGACCAATCGGAACGTAGACTGGACCCAATGCAAAAAAAATTTTCAAAATCGGTTCACAATTGGCGGAGATATGAGGTAACATAGGCACAAAAAAAAAAAAAATTCAGTCGAATAGAGAACCTCCTCCTTTTTTTGAAGTCAGTTAATAAAAGCAATACAATACAATTGTGTCTGTGAAATAAAACTACCCCCTCCCATCCTGTATTTTTTCGATCACATTTTTTTGAAACATTATTGTATTTATTATGTTGATTTTATTCAAAAGCACCTATTATTTCTTTGAGTTTAAAGATTTTTTAATATACTAAATTTTGTGAAATTTTTTACTCAATAAACGTACATATTTGAAACTTGGTGTCTTTACCTTACTTCATCATTTTATTTCTTTCATAGCACTCCTTCAAAAATATAGTCTTTTTGTTTTCAATTTTAATTTTTTAGTGCATAAAAAAAAATATTTTGCCAATTTTTACTGCATATATTTGCATATTTCAACGTATTCTGCATATTACTTGCATATTTCAGTCTTTTTAACTGCATATTTTGGCAGATTTTACTGCATAAAAATCTGGTCTCTACTTATAATCTACTAAAAAATGTATGTTTGCATACATAAAACGAAACGAAATTTTTATTGTTGTATCATTCGCGTCCATAGTAGATTGGTAACAGGAATAGCAGGGAATCGGACAAAATTAAAAACACAGAGTTTTTATTAAATGGGTCAGACTTTTATTGTTATCTCTGTATAAAAATAACAAATAAGTTTTTTTTTTTTAATTATTAAAGAAAAGTTCAAGATTGTTGATTGATTTGAGCCAGAAATATGTTATAAAAAAAAAAAGAATGATGTTTTGTTGTATAGAGAATTGTTTTTTGACAAAGAGAGATAAAATGGGCCACTGAGGAAGTCAAAATAAATTGACGAAACGTCTGGACCATTTAATAAAAACTGTGTTTTAAATTTTGTCCGATTCCCTGCTATTCCTGTTAGAAATTTTTATTTATTTTTTGGTAAAAGTTCCTAATGTCTTTATGTAGATAATCTTTTGCCGAAGCCGTTTCAAAATATTGTTCATTTTTATTCAGGGTGTAAATATTACTTCAGGAACGTTAGGAATAAATATGTAATCATAATTCTTTTGTGTGAACATTATCCTTCGATATATACCTATATGAGGAGTTCAAAAGCAGAATGAACCAACCCACAAATCTAATTTTCGCTGATAAACCTCTATAATCTAGCAGGTTTTTGATAAAACTAAATAGACAGAGTGGTCCAAAATTAGTTTTTAAACGCCCTTTTAGGTTACAGCACATGTAAGAACCTTTGCCTCAAACCCTAACCTCTATTCTTTGCTGGATTTCTCATAACAAACCAAAAGTGGGATGATCCACTCTGTTTTTGACGACCGATATATAAATTTTATTCGATATATAGAGAAACTGTAAAATAAAAAAATAATACATGTAATTTAAGTAAATAACACAAGCAGTACGTATAAATAATAATTATAAATTATTATAAATCGGCTATGTGAATAAATAGCTTAAGGGTATAAAGTCGTAGATATATGCTAGTCGACGTCAAAAATGACGTCATATATGGTATGTTTTTTCAAATACAACAAAAATACTTTTAATAAATTAAGCTATCATCATCATCATCATCAGCCTGTCGATAGCGACAATCCACTGCTGAATATAGGCCTCTTCCATCAAATGGAAGGGGGTTGGCATTAAGTCACCACGCTTGCCAGACGGATTGGTGACTAGGAATCAGATTATAGCCGGTCAAATATCAAATGCAGGGACTCGGACTCGAACCCGGGACTCCTGCTTAAAAGGCTAGTGTCTTTAAGCTCTCGGCTAATCCGATTCCTAAAAAATTAAGCTATAATCGATCAGAATCTCTAAGTTTTCGTCTGCATAGAGTGTTTCAATTTTAAGAACCCCAATGATGGAGGCTCATTTCCATTCTCCTTTATATTATAAGTGATTGGAATAATGTTGTGTATAAATGCCAAGGATTTATTTCTATATATTCATCCATCCACCCATGCGCATATATATAGAATTATTTATCGTGAATTTTTATTTATCCGGTGCTCTGCCATCGGAGGCTGAGCCTCTTCATCCCTCTTTTGTTGAGTAATAAATAAATAAATTAAGCGAATGAAGTGGGGCATATGGGACTGTCTGGTCGTGTAGGCGACAAGTGGCTTCAATTAACAAACCCTTCCCCTACATCACACCAAACTTGAGTTGTCCTAAAGACGATTCACTCATAACACAACTAAGACAATTTATTCAAACTCTGGTGTTAAAAAACATACGATGTTTCACATGTCATGTTAGCTTATTTATTGAAACTCAGGAAAACCGCAAGCATCATTATATGGTAGTAGCTTAAGAATGTTCAAGTCTCCGTTTTATGAAATAATTTATCTTGTGGTATTTAAGGAATCTGGTGTTGGTTCTAAGGGGAAATTTACCAATTTAGAATGAAGGATGTAATAAGGTGTGTTCTCACAATAATATGATATTTTAAGCTCAATCTTTTGAAAGGTTAGTTTTGGAGTTATAAGCGACTGAGTTCGAAATGCATAAATTTAAAAAAAAAAACCTATTCATTTATTATAGTTTCGTGCAACGACTATACGAGACTCTATAGTTGTCCCCATAAAGATGTATGTAGCTTTTAAACTAAATAGAGTTAAAAACTTGGAATTTACAAGTTAAATGTATTAATTATTATTATCATTTCCGTCCATAATTTGTATTAATTTGAAAGTTTATAATAGGAAAATAAGGACAAGTTTTTATGAGTGACTTTTTTATTTATAAGCCAACGTTTCGTCGACTTTGCCTTCAATGGTAACGAAGTTAACATGAAAATTTTGACGAATTTGTGGCATGACTATTTGAAGCCCTGAAGAAGTCGGCAAAGTCGACGAAACGTTGGCTGATAAATAAAAAAGTCACACATAAAAATTTGTCCTTATTTTCCTATTATAAACTTTCAAATTAAATGTATTGATTTTGCTGCAAATCAAAAATCGTATTAAAATGTTAATCAAATGATTATTTTGAGGATGGTCGAACTTAATGTGGGGTCAAAAAAAAATTATTTGTGAAGAATTACTGTAAAAATTTATTTTGAAGAGTAATATTAGGTTGAATTTTTTTCGATTTAGGTTACGAATTCTTAGCAACGTTTCGGTATATCAAATATGTTTTGAGTTATTAGTCTTTTTAAGACAGGTTAGCCCACCTTCAGTCAAATTTCCTGATAAATTTGAGTATCAGTTAACCATAAGATTTTTGTATCACTACCCGAAGTGAGACGAGAACAACTTGAATTACAGAATTAGGTCTTCGAATTCGGAATTTGGGAAGTTATGTTTTTTCATTCTAAAAGAAGATTTAACACGAATACTTTTGAAGCATCGGGCCTCCCCATTCTAAATGAAAACAGGAACAAATATATTAGGATTATCTAGGCACATAGGGCAATATTTTAAATTGAAATATACTTACAGATAAATATATTATAATTGGAGTAACAGCATAGGCGCAGTGCCCCAACGTTAAGACTTAGTTTTACTCAATCTTTTAAGCCTAATGTTAAGTTGACATATTCACAAAGCACCAAGTTTATGAGTTTAATAAGAGAAGATATATTTGAAAAATTTTGTTTTATAAAATAAGAAATTTATAATATCTGAGTTTAAAAAATTAGGTCGCCAACTTATCTCAGGCACTTTGCTACCCCTAAACGAGAAGTATGTGAAAATAAAATCTATTTTCTTTCATAAATTTTTTATAATTTTTCTAATTAATATAACAAAGAATAATTGCTATATCGATGAGAATTGTTTTTGACCGCGCTTATTTGAAAAAGATATTTATCGCGAGACTACTGCGGATTACGCTATTGAAGTCTGCGGAGTTTTAAGTCTGAACCAAGAGAGAAAAAGATGTGATCCCTTTAGCTACGTCATTTCGCGTATAGCCCGCTAGACATTCGGATCACCAAGTGAATTTGAAATCTCAGATGTTATATATTTAATTTCCCAGTCCAGAGCGCTCGGTCTATTAGCATGTATGTTAGATGCTTGCCATAAATTAATCGAATGTTTTCTTCATTTGATTCATTCGCGAATCAAATGTAGGGAATTTTTGTCAAATATTGAGTGAAAATTATATTTGAACTTATATATATACATTTGATTCGCGATTGAATCAAATGTAGAAAACATTCGATTATTTTCTTTCAGCTCTAAAAAATAGATCCGTCTTTGAATTTATTAGTATTTTACATTGAAAAAAAAAAATCAATAAAATTTATTTTATTAGATAAATCGTTTTTGATTTTATTAATATTTTGTATTTTTTATTTTTGTATATTTTTCAGTTCGCAATAGGGTCATCGATTTGGCAGCCACTGGAATTTTTCCTGAAGGTTTGCGTCGCCGCGGATGTTTTAATTTTAGCCCTTAAGCTTAGTGCGTCCGTGCGTCCGTGCGTCCGTTAGTGCTAATTCCGTCCGTGAAAAAAACAAATATTTTCAGAAATGGCAACTTTCACAGCTAGAATGCGACCGAGTTGCATTTACCAAGTCGCGAAGCTCATGCAAAAAAATCATCTCTGAGGCAAAGAAATCATTCGACCAGAGGATAGCTGACCGTCTCGCATCTTGCCCCAATGGAAAACGGGCCTTTTTCTCGTTACACAAGGCAATAAATAGAAATTTCGCGTCCCCCTCACTTCCGCCCCTCTTTCACCCAAATGGTTCAGTAGCCACGACCCCCGCTGAAAAAGCCGAATCACTAGCATCCTATTTCGCAACTAACTCCACTTTAGATGACAAAGGGCTTAACCCGCCCACTTATACCCCCCAAACCAACCTCATGAACAAAATAATTTTCAGGCCCCAAATAATCATAAAAGCCATTAATAAATTAAATTGCAAATCCGCCGCAGGCCCGGATAACATCCCACCAATTCTCATTAAAAAATGAATTAAACCCTGAACTTGCCCCTATCTTATCCAAGCTATTCCAACTCTCTTACGAGTCGGGCATATTCCCCAAAAGCTGGAAAATAGCCAGAGTCACACCTATTCCTAAAAAAGGAGACACATCTCAAATCTCTAATTACAGGCCTATCTCGATCACCTCTGTTCTTTCCAAATTAATGGAATTAGTCATAAACCAACACGTCCTTCATCACTTAGAAAACAATAAATTAATTCACGATAGGCAATATGGATTCAGACAAAATCGTTCCACAGGCGACATCTTAACCTATGTCACCCACACCTTCAACAATACTCTAGAGGCCGGAAAAGAAACCCTCGCTGTAGCCCTTGATATCTCCAAAGCTTTTGACCAGGTTTGGCACAAAAATCTTCTTGCCAAACTGCCAGCCTTTGGATTCACACCAACACTTCGCAAATGGATAGAAAGCTTTCTGACAAACCGAAGTATAAAAGTTGTGGTGGATGGAACATCATCTGAATCGTTCTCTACAAACTCTGGTGTTCCCCAAGGCTCTGTAATCTCCTCCACACTCTTCCTTATTTATATAAACGACCTTATTGATCAAACGGCAAACCACACTCATTGTTACGCCGACGATAGCACTCTACACGGCAAACCCTCTCTCCCGAATAATCGAATCAATATTGCCTCCTCAATTACTCTCGACCTAGACAAACTGAATAAATGGGGCTCTCAAAATTTAGTTAACTTTAATTCAAATAAGACTCAATGTTGTCTAATTTCTAGGCGCGAAAATAGAGATTTCCCTGATATTCACTTCGATTCGAATACCCTGAAAATGTGTGACAGCCTATCCATGTTGGGCGTCTCTGTCGCATCTGACCTGTCTTGGAATGAACACATCTCCTCTGTGGCGAAATCTGCAGCAAGGAAGATTGGCTTCTTATTCAGGTCCAAGCGATTTTACAAACCCCCACAACTTCTCACCATCTACAAGGCCCAAATCCGCCCCTATCTCGAATACTGCTCTCATCTGTGGAGAGGAGCCTCAAAATATTCTCTTGCTACCCTTGATGCAATTCAGAAACGAGCCGTCAGGCTAATTGACGATTCTACCCTCACCGACTCCCTCGACTCGTTGGCTCATCGAAGAGATGTCTCTGCCCTTTCCCTTTTCTATAGATACTATCACGGCAGGTGCTCTGATGAGATAAAGTCAATAATTCCCCCCAAAGCATACTTTGCACGCAGCACACGTTTTGCCGACTCCCAACACTCTTTTGCGGTCAAATTGAAAAAGTGCCGGACCACTTCATTCGCGAATACATATATCCCCATGACTTCAAGGAACTGGAACTCTCTCCCAGCCTCTATCTTTCCCAGCACCTATGATCTTCAAACCTTCAAAACCAGGGTGCATAGACACCTACGTCTACACCCTCTCACTTAATCAACTTTCCCTTCTCTTCGGTAATGCAAGGGTCTTTCGAGATCCATAGGGGCTACACCTTTACTGGTGCACCCCTTCTTGCATTCGATTGCATTAAAAAAAAAAAAAAGTGCGTAAGGCGAAAGTAAGTGTGTGCGTCAGTTGGTGGATCTCCAAAGGCTTAAGGCTGGTTCACTCCTTTGATTCCCTTTCTCTTGGTTAAGCCCTTTATTAGACATCTTGCTTGTTGTTGTTTTTTGGTTTTTTATTTACAGGAAAATGTCTATTCGATTAGCATTTTAATACTTTATGGAAGTAATTAAAACAAATACTTTGATTTAATTAAATAAAGATTTCAGTTTTGAAATTAAATACCAAAACTCCTCTAAAATAAATTTTTCTGAGTGCTGTGTGGTGATAATACTTTTTTACTTTCACTTACAAAACTAAGCATGAAAGTTAAAGTACATATTGTATTGAAAAGTTTTTCTTTTGCCGAGAGTAGCAGAGTTGTTGATTCACAAAGAGAAACAAAGAGGTTGTCCTCAGCAGAGGACAACCTCTTTGTTTCTCTTTGTACATATTGTATCCCTTTTCACTTGAGAAGTCTATTTTAATCTAAATTTCTTTTAATTTAAGCTTAAATTAATGTAAAGGATATATTTTTTGTTGAACAACAAACATCTAAACTTTATAATATTAGTATTATGAAATAATCTCACTGGGGAAGTGAAACTTTTCCGAAATACCTCAATATTCTACACCAATAATAATATATACAAACGGAAACCTTGGCTACAAGATCACTGTGGACCTTTCCACGAGTCTCCATTAACTTATTAAAACTTTAATTTTAAAACCCACTAATAGACAAATAAAATTTATTAAAATTAGTAAATTTAAATTATTATTTTAAAATACGCTACAGAGTCCAGAGGGCGTAGCCAGATACTCCGTCAAGGCTTGTCTCTTATTTCCCCTCTATTGGGTCAGTTCCCCTTTAATGTAACAAAAATTCAAACGGATACGTCGCTAAAGAAGTTTCCCTTCAATAATCTCATTATAATCATAATTTATTTACTTATAGTGAAGCTTGTGAAATTTGTGATCCATTAGCTATTTTTCATTTTAAAAAGACTACACAAATTTCAATTAATTATTAGATATTTTTTAATTGTGGGCTTTATACGGGATATATACTATTTCAATTTGCATAGAGAATTTATATTTCTAAGAAAATCACAAAGGTTGTCATCTATTAGATCCAAGATGGAATGGATTATTTTTAATTATGTCAGAAGGGTTGTTTTTACCTCCTCGGAAATCGAACCCATCTCGGAAACTTAAACTGGATATTTGATCCAGTCTTCAGTGAAATTTTACGATAATGGTGTCTGCGATTTCTTAGCTGATCCTTTATGTAAAGAGAACTTTGTTTTGAGTATAGTCAATGATACAGGTTTGATTACTAAAGGGATAAAAGCCATTTTTACATAAAATCAAAATGATCTATTAAGATATTTGTTAAGACTCTTGTATTTCATTTTTTTAAATTAAATTTGATTATAAGGATAAATGATGTTAGAATTTTGGAAAAAAAATGCAGCTTCGAGATTTGAGAAACTCACTTGCTTCTAATGCATGGTATTTTGTACTATTCGATAGAAAAACTGTGCTTTGAAGAAAGTATCGATTCCCATAATCAACATATCTAGTTCTTGAATGCCCAGCGAGTCTGGGAATTCTGTGCCCTGATGTTTTCTTGACGCCAATCCTTTTATTCAACCGGACGTGATTGACGAGGTGAAAAAGGCCATAGTGAAACTTGCATCTATTTCTAACAGAAATTCAACGTTTGCACCCATTCATGGAGGAAATAGAAACTAGCTCAATTTATTTTGATAAACTTCACATAAAACTAAATAAAATGTTGTTTCTATCTAAGTATATTTATTACCTGAGGAAAAGGAATATAAATTTCAAGAACATGACGTTAGTGATTATTTTGAATGGAAATATGAAAAATGAACAAGAAGCATGACAATTTGAATCGATTCAATAAAATTCAGAGTCGATATTCAGAGGTTAGCAACTAGATTGGAAGATTTGATTTAAAATTTTATTTTATACATTAAAGGAGACAATAAAAAGTGTGTCTTCTGCTGGAAAAATAAATTATTATTTAATTATAAATAAACTATAGTTTCGAGGGCTTTGCCCTCTTCATCAGTCTATTACAATAAATTGATTCACAAGAATTGATGTATGAAAAATACATCAATTCCTGTTATTGTAATGTAGACTGATGAAGAGGGCAAAGCCCTCAAAACTATAGTCTTTTTATAAATAAAAATTTATTTTTCCAGCAGTAGAACACTCTTTTATTGTCTCCTTTAATTTATAAAAATTCTGCTACTCTCTGCAAAAAGAAACTTTCTATTTTTTTACAGATATCAACGGTATCTTCATGGATCAAGGAACTAAGTTTTTAATATTTGTGAATTGCTAGCTGAACCATCCGTTGTTCAATGAATTTGATAATTAGTTAGGTCCTCTCTAGAGGACAGTATTTTCCAAATTACTTGAGATATAAAATTCGTTCTTATTTGACGTTCATAAAGATAGAACGACTTAGTTTCAGGAATATTTTCAGAATTATAATTTAAGTACTTCAATGAAATTGGGCTGGTACAAAAGTCACCTAAAAGTTTTTTACGTGTTATTTTGAATAGAGAGATCTAAAAAAAAAAAACTAAAAAATTCTTACAGTGATACCCCACGGCCTATTAAAAATATTATTTTTATTTTTGACCCCACACAAAATTTGACCCACTCCAAAATAATATCTCGATTAAAATTTTAATACGAATACATATAAGTTGTAAATTTCATGTTTACATTTATTTTGTTTACGAGATACAATGCTCTTACAGATGGATAAACAGACAATCTAGCTATTCTAATAGGGTCCCGTTTTAATTTAAAAAAAAATCACTCAAAAACATAAGAATCTTCTCGATAAAAGATTTTTAAATCTTTAAAAGATTTATTAGAAATTCTGAAACTAGTGCTGAGAATGAAATGTGATATAAATTAAATCATAATAAACTAACAAAAAAGTGTATTCAATAAAAAACCTGGAATGAAAATTTGAAGGCCGTACCACCTATTAATGTTTTATGGTAGAGTATAATAAATAACTTCATCATCACCATCATCATTTTCCCATTCCTAGGATTGATGTGAGACTAATCGCCTTCATTTAAATTTATTCCAAGCTGATTCTTTTGCCACTCTAATAGTCTCATACTCAATATCTTTAAAATCTGACAAAACATAATCTAATCTAAAAAGTAACATTTTCTTTCTATTTCTTATCTCACCCTCTAAAATAGCCGGAAACAATTACTCGAGCCTGAAGATGTCCACATTCATATTTTCACCAAAATCTTCCTCAAAGTTCAATTTAACTTAATCTTATAGAGAACTTCTTCATTAGTACTTATCAATTCTATCTTCTCATTTAATTTTCAACATTTTTAAAGACACCTTATTCCGAAGGCCTCTAATCTCTTCCTATCTTCTCCATATATCAAATAAAATAATAATTAATTCTATTAATCTATCCTGTTGCTTAATTCATAAGCGATGACGAGAGAGATCTAAAAGAGATAACTCAACCTGAAATAATAATCTCTATGAACAATTATTATTGACTGCATTCAAGGCAAAAACTATTAATCTAAAATCACCTGTCATAGAAATACTATATTGAATAGACCATCATTAACATGAATAAGAACCCTACCATATTTTGGTAACCATCTGAGATTTATAAGATCAAAACTGATACCCGAATTTCAACCCTTAGAAGAATTATGAAAATAAAATTTCGCGAGAAGATACTTTTAATGGTTTGCGAATTTAGGGAGTTTCATGATTTTAGCAGATGACCTAAAAATTGAGGTGGTTTCAAAAAAAATCAAATATGTGCATTTAGTCGCACAGCTGTTTGCTACTCCATTAGCAGATCTGCAAAGCTATAACTCCTGTTATTGTGGATTTACTATTATAGACATTAAGAAGAAGACCATCTTTAAGAATTAGAAAGAGATAAGCACAAGATCTAAATACTTGAATGAGTGAACTAAAAACTAAAGCAAGAATAAAAAGAATTTAATAAGAAGATACAGTGAAACCCTTCAAATCCGAACCCCGGAAATCCGAAATCAAAAAAGAGAAACTTATTTATTTAGTCATAAAACAATTATGTATAATTCTACATTATAACCTTATTTTACATAATTATTTGAAAAATTAACAACAACAAGAAGTACAGTTAGCATACCTAATAAAGTGTAAATGTGTCTACATACTTATGTCATCCAGGATTGAAAAAATGAAAAAGTTGGTTATTGAAATTCTTTAGGTTAATCACTTTGCAAAAACAATGAAATAATAATTGAAACACACAAAATTTCATTTAATCTTTCACTTGATATCAGTTATCTTCAATTGTCGAGGCTACTTTCGGCTAATCCGAACAGGCTACAGCCCTAATTAGTTTGGATTTGAGGGGTTTCACTGTATTATTAAATAATGATACTAAATCTAAAAGTAATGCTTACAATCTGATAAAGTAGAGCTGAATGTATTCCAGAAATATATGTTAACCTTGAGATTGAATCAGTGAATATCCTTTGATTTCAATGAATAAATATATATATATTTTAAACAAATTATATAACGAAAGAAAAAAATTCATCAAAGTAATATGGTGAGTTAATCTTATAATATATATCTTCAAAAATTTAAAACGATTTCTGTCAATTCTTTTGTTAAGGGACTTTATATGACTAAATTTTACATTATGAGAGAATTAGTAAAACATAATAAATTAGTAGGTATATTTTATGGTCGGCATACGTTCTTTGTAATAGATTCGTTTTGACACACATCATGATCATGAAGATGATGATGATCATCATCATGATTGGCGAATTGAAACCGGGACCTCGAGAATGTTTTTTTGTAGGTCAGTTGCCAAGCAAAGAGAACGGAATCAGCCCTTTAGGTCATCTTGGACGAAATTCATTACGAAATAATTACCTTTCCACAGTCAAGGTTATTAATTATAATAGTTGAAGGCGGTAAAAGATTAAGCTTTATGAAGTAATTAGCACTATCTTTAGTCGTTTTTGGCTTAGAGCAGGTTTCAAGCCCAAGCTCTTGGTAGTACAACTCGCTAGGCATTAAGCTACTTGCAACTCAGAGATCATCAGCTGAGATATTAACAAAATTTAATAACCAAATTTGATTTAACAGACAATGGTGTATAGTTTGCAAGGATGGGTGAACTTCCTCCAGATGGAAATTCCAGAGTTCCACTTGAGCTTCCCAGGACGAGACTTTAATGAGTGGTTTATTTTTTAAGCCGCTGAATTTAAAATATCTGTTTTTCCTTAACTTGAAGAGAATCGTTTTATTTTTATTTTCTTCTGAAAATAAAATTCTGAATTGTAGAAGAGTATTTTTTATTGATTGGATATTGATGAGGCACTATAATTCTCCTGAGAATGTAATACGTAATGTTACTGTCACTAAGAGGGGAGACAGAGGGGAATGTCACATAGAATTTCCTTCACTGACTTTTCAAAACCCTGAAGAAGGAGGGAATAGGCCTCCGAAACTTCAACTTTGAATAAAAAAGATAGTTATTGAAGGAGACTATAGTTTCGAGGGCTTTGCCCTCTTCATCAATCTATTACAATTGATTCACAAGAATTAATGTATGGATGGAATTTATAATTCCAGCGAACGACACGCTATTTTGTATGCTCCTTCAATATATAAAAAACGAGCTTCCGAAGGCGTGCGATGAACTTCGGCGGGCAGCGTCTCGATTAAAATTTTATTCCTCTTGAAAAACACTCAATGTACGCTAAACTGCCGAAAATACATCGTCTCTTAAAAGTTTCGCCTCTTACAAAATTTTAGTGGCGGGGGGGGGAAAATAATTATGAATATATTAAAATTGAAATTTCAAAATTTAAAATTTCATTTTTCCTTTTCAAAAACAAAAAATAATGAAATGATTTATGAACTGCAAAAAATTTGCAGGCTGAATCATGGAAATTATTCAAATTTACGCGGTTCAATTAATTTAATTAATTACAAAAAATATATTTAATCTTTCTTAATTTAAAGTCTTTTAGAGTCTTTCATTTCAAAATTCGAGTGCAAATTAAAATTATATTTCAAATTTGCCTGGTTGATTAATATATATTCAATGTTTTTTAATTTAAAATCAATTGGTGTTTTTTCATTTTCATTCGAGTTCAAATGAATACAATATTATCTCGACACAAAGTCTAAATCAAAAATTTATAGTTTTAGAAATCATGGTATAAATATTAATCTTACATTGGTCTAATGGTTAGAGCAGATGACCTTATAAGGAACAATTAAAAAAACATTTGTAAATTTCATATAATCATGTATATCTGTTGTACTTGTAATGTATTGATTTACAATGTTGAATCTGTAAATATTAAATTTATAAATAAAACTTTTAAATTGAAAAAAAAAGATGACCTTAGTTCAATAGTTCGTAGGTTCGATTCTAGTCAAGAGGAAAATTTTTTTTAGAGAAATTTCTCTTAGCGTTGTTACAAATTAATCTAGATCAATATATATAGTATTCTGCTACCCTTGGCAAAAAACTTTCAGTTTAAAGATAGTTATAATTATCCTTGGACTGACTTATCAAAATCTTTAAAATCCACTCAATTCATTTATCAACCCGTCTCCAAAAATTACTTTAATATTATTTTTTATAATATTTCCAAAGAAATCAATTTTTTAAAGTAGTTTCACCCCTATTTATTGAATATTAAATTCTTCCCTATTTTTAGTCAGTTTTAATTTAATATTGAGACATAAAATAGTCAATTACTATTACTTAAAAAAAAATTAGTGATTAAAATAAAGTCTGATAATAACATATATATTTTCCGAAAGGTAGCAAAGATTTCAATTATTATTTTATAAAAAGACTAGTGGTTTTGATTTTTTTTTTATATAAATTATATATATATTTTAAGCAGGATACATTTATGTAAGCTTGTTTTCGGTTAGTAAAAAAATTATATAAATACATCATAATATAATGTTGGTGTAACAGTAATAATAATTTTTTGGCTTAACATAACATAATATAATACGCCAGAAGATTATTGAAACTGAAAGACAAAGAAACCAAAAATTATATGAGAACTATAAGACGATGATGAGAACTGAAAAATTAGAATTTCAAATTCTGAAGAAAGAAGCAAGAAAAGCTGACTATGATTTTCAATTATGAAATGAGTATCAAACTAGCTGAGGGGATAATTAATATCTTACTAAAGACATTAATGACTTAGGAGAAAAACCTTATAAACTAATAAGTATATTTTTATTTCTGATGATGAAAACTATAAAGTTAAATTGGAAGGATTTTTTTTTATTTAATTTGAAAATAAGGATCTCTTTAACCTGTCAGCATCTCTCATCTATGAATTTTGGAACTTATATTCTCCTAGGGCAGGGGTACCCAAACTTTTCCGAGTCGCGGGTCCTTTTTTCAATTAAAGTTTTTCCATGGAGCCATATCTTAAGTAAAAGTATGTATAATAGTAAAAGTAAGAGATAAAAATAAATAACAAATAAATTTTTAGCTTCTCACTTTGGTTTTTGTCTAGTTAGCCAATTAATAAATAAGATTTGTATTTTTAGTTAAATCACACATAATTAATTATACAAGATCATTTATGTGTAGAAGTTATTTTTTTTTTAAGTAGTAATTAATATTTTTCTTTTGGTTTTTGGTTGAGAAATATGTCTGAAACTGAGAAAAAATAAATTATTAATTTTATTAAAAACAAATTTCGAATAAATTCATTTTCTAAAATGATCACCCCATAATAGATATATCTGTTAATTCTTATTTATTTGATTAAAAAATATACCCAATAAAAATAAATTCATTGTATATAATTATTTAATGAAAAAAAGGTATTAGATAATTTTTTTCTTTCCTTCAAAGCAAATGAAAAGAATGTACCGAAATTTCGAAAAAATAATTCCCTTATTTTATTGAAAATATTTTAACAACAATTAAAGATAAAAATTAAAAAAAAAAAATCTCTAAAATGCAATTGGGGTAGAATGTCTCACTCTGGTATAGAAAGAAAAGGGTGCAAAATAAAAGATTGGGCGCTATTATAATAATCCCCGATACATGTCTCGACACAAGTCAATATCCATTGGAGACCTTGAAACAAGTTTATACACGAAATAAAGAATCTTATCTTATCTTATCTTATATTATTAAATGACCTATTCTTGTATATGTATACATACTATATATATATATAGAATCGGTTTCTCGAAAAGGGCTCTAACGATTTCGCTAAAAATTGATATACTTATCAAGTCTCATGACATTAGTCGTAATCAGTAGAGATTGTGGTGTTGGTGCAAGGTGAAACTCATAGTAAATCCATATTAAATAAAATATTTATTTACTCTTATCTTTACATTAGTCGTATATAAATTTTAATCCGATTGAAATAAAGGAAGGGGGTGTAAATTAGTCATGTCGTAAAATAAATATTTTGATCGTTCATATCTCGTCTTCGGTAAGTTGCAGAGTCTTGAAATTTGAAACTTAAGCTATCTAGAGGCTACAAGAAGTACCACTAAAATAGAAGTTCCGGAAGTTGATATTTACGTACGTAAGAATGTACCCCCTTGCGTTTCGCAATCATAAATCTCAGAGTCACGAAATTCGAAACTTAAGCTCGATATAGGGTAGAAGGGGTACAGCAAGTTTTTGGCTAAAATAGGAACACCGAAAGTTGACATTTACATGAAAGATTTTTCGTTTTTATTTTTTTTTTTACTTTCTCATAAAAGGCACTAACGATTTTTTTAAATTGGTTTACTTATCAAATGTCATGAGTTATTAGTCGTGGATAGATTTTAATCCGATTGAAAAAAGGGAAGGGGGTGTAAATTAGGAGTGTCGTAAAATAAATATGTTAATCATTCATATATCGTCTTCGGTAAGTCGCAGAGCCTTGAAATTTGAAACTTAAGCTATTTAGAGGCAAAAAGTTACCGAGCATGGCTTGGTGCTCCAGGCAATTTTATTTAAGGGCACTCAAATTGAATGAACAATCTTCTCTGTAGTAAATTACGTTAAATCAGTTTTTAATTAGATTTTGGTTAAATAATGACATGTTTAGACGCTTATCATTCTTCCCCTGGACCAGATCAAGCCAAACCGAAATAAACCTGGTCGAGCTGTTTTGTTTACGAAATGGGTGATCAATGATCACACAAACATACATTAAAATCGATTTTTCTTTCTACAGAAAAGACGATTATATTCGTTTTCAGAGCCAGAAAATGTGAGAATTACAGTATAATCTAGCTTTTAATTAAATATAGGTAAAATTGAATTCACATTTAAATAAATGTATAAATCAATATCAAATGAAAATTCTAAAGACAATTAATTTAAAGAAACTAGAAAAATAGACAAACTTTTTTCTTAAATAAACTATTTATTAAAGTAACGTTTTATAAAATTTCAACTATATATTTTTGATATATACGATATTTCAAAAAGGCATTCCGAAGAAGCAATTAGTAACAGTTAATACCTAACTAGCTTAAACTATAAGCAGTTAACTCGATCAATAGATCGATGATACCACTCATCAATTTCATCATTATCATCATCATAATCACGAGATCAAGAAACAACTGATTAACTGACTGGTCCAACTGGAATCAATACAATAAAACATATAAAAAAAATGTAAAAAATGTCGTTCGTCAACATGTTTATTTATTTATTTATTGATCTTGTATGTACGATGCAGCTTAATCTTAGTTGAAGTTAAAGATTGATTGGATTGGAAAGAAGAGGGTGAAGCGTATTTTGGCACGGAATGTACTAGAAGGAATTTGCTAATGGCTGAATCTAATCGGCATCATCCCCACCAAAGATTCGCAAAACTATACATGAAAAAATATACCAATAATACTATCTTGTGTAAAATATGGTTTATTCACTTCCGGTAAAACTTATAGGTTTATTTGACTGCCTGCTAAATCATCTAAACGTCAGATATATGTGCAACCACATAAAGTAAAAGCCAAATTGATCGGATTCTGGGATCTATTATAATTAATTGATTAATTTATTTCATGACTTTCGACCGTTTACACTGAGCATACATATGTTACAGTGTTTAAAATTTTTCTTCAACGAACCACTATTAATTGAAAAAAACTATGAAGCATATAATAATAATAAGACTGAATATCTACAAAGGCAGAATAATGTAGCCAAGCACTGGCAAAGAGATATCATCTAATAGAAGAAGAACAACATTATTACAAATATAGGCCTGAGACAGTAATCAGCAATGATCGAGCGCGAATTTTGTGGGACTGAGCCATCAAAACTGATAGAGCAGTTGAAGCAAATAGGCCCGATATTGTCCTGTTTGATAAAAATAAAAAAAAAGCAATAATTATTGATGTTTCGCTTCCCTCGGATGATAAGCTTCTGTCAACAATCGCTGAAAATAAGAGGAAGTACCAAGCGCTGTCTGTCGAGCTAAAAGATTTGCATAAGCTTCAGAGGGTGGTCTGGTCACGAATGATTGGAATGTTGCAAAATCACAAATTCATTTGGACGAAAGACACATGAGAACTTGTCAGAAGGCTGCATTATTGGGAACTGCAAATATTGTTCGAAAGTTTTTGAGCCTTCAGTGAACCACCCAGTGTCATCCATTGATTTCCATACATAAACTGGTCTTACATTACATTCCTTTGTAAATATTGTATTTATAATAACCTTTGTACATACATTTTTGTCTTGGGTAAATACCCTGGCAACTTTGTAACAACAAAAAGAAAAATAAACATAATAATAATAATAAGAGACTATCCCCTAGAAGTAGAGATATTTAAATTAAAAGGATAAATTGACTTTTAGTAAAGTTTTTTCCAAGGTAGGAAAAGGGAATTGCAAGGGTTGACACGCTCACTAATGCCTACATATCACTTCTAATTATATAGTGTGAAATTAGAGGGTACCTACTAAAATATTTTTTCGGTGGGGTCTTAATGATTTATTATTTTTATAAAATATTTTTTTTTTTTTTTTAATAATGCAGTTACATATCAATATAAAAGAAAATTAAAATCTTTTAAATGCAATTTTAAAATAAATTTTGATTTAGATTTTGGAGGATTTACCCTCCTGGGTACCTGCTAGAGATTCACTCACTCAAAATGCTTAATTTTTTTGATTAATGGAATCCGATAGGTAGGTCATCCAATATATCAAGGTTAAGGATAAAATACTTTACCATTATTTTAACTAATAATAAATAAAATATTATTTATTTAAATTATATAAAATATTTCGAATGAATTTCATAGGATCGTATGTTTAATCAAATTTCCATCTCAAATTAAAGAGGGGCAATGTAAAAACCTTGTAATAAACAAATTCATATACAAAATATAATACTATTGTGAAAATACTCTTCATGAGAAGAACAAACTAATGAAAAAACAATTTTTTTGTTTTGATTATTAGTATACTAATTAAAAATATAGTGAACATGAGTCACAAATAATATTTAGCCTGGGAGAAAGAAATAATTTCAAGAAGGAGCTTGGTTTAGAAATAGGAGCAATACAACATTCTGGCCGATTACAATTTATTCATTAAATGAATGTAAGGTGGTGGTTTCCCAAATAAGTTTTAACTCTTTACGAATGGCCTTGGCCTGTTGAAAGCAGCCGAACTCATTAGTTCTTGAATTAAGTAGCATATGTATAGTTAATTCTTTAGTGATTCTAAGATACTGTGTGTTCTTGTCATATTTACTTACTTTTAGCAACGAATATGCCAGATGATACAAAATTCTATCTACATGGGAGTAGAGTTGTCGATTTTTAATATTTGCATCAAGCAGAGGACATCCTCTTTGATTTACTCTTGAAAATTGACTGTTCATGTTGAAGCAGGCTACTTAATTTACAGAAGTAGCAAGACCAAAAACTGCAAGGTTTTTTGGTTGCTGAGAGTGCCAGAGTTGTTGATTTTTAGGATCTGTATCAAGCAGAGGACATCTTCTTTGATTTACTCTTAACAAATCACTGTTTATGTTGAAGCAGGCTGCTTGATGAAGCAAGACCAAAAACTGCAAGGATTTGCTTGCTGAGAGTAGCAGTGTTGTTGATTTTTAAGATTTGCATCAAGCATAGGATATCCTCTTTGATTTACTCTTGAAAATTGACTGTTTATATTGAGCAGGTTGCTTAATTTACAGATGTTCCAAGACCACCAATCTTGTCGCTTGTGCCTTAGTGTAAGCAGTATAAATAAATAGATAAAATGTAAAGTACAATTTATTAATAAAATAAAAGTTTAAGAGTTGGATAAATTCGTACGATTAATGGATGTTTAATTTTTTGAAAGCTAAAATAATGTAAAGTATGCGATTTTTTTATAACATAGTGAAATAAATAAATCGAGTAGAGGTAGTATCGGTTACACAGAAACACGAAAAACTAGTTTCTAAATGGCTATTTTCAAAAAAAAAAAAAGGAAAAAATTATTTGTATTGTATTATAATAAGAAGCCCCAGAGTTTTTTTTTTTTGGAAAGTAAATAAATGTTGTATGTAAATGGAAGAAAGAAAAAAAATTCAAATAGAATTTCCGTTAAGTAGATCTTCTCTCATGAGTGGCTTTGGTATGCGTGAATGTTTGCAAAGACGTGAGTCTCGTCTGGAGCTGGAGCTGGAGCTGGAGGTCGGGGAACGCCGCGTCAGAGCCGTCTGACCGGTGAAGTCATCGCAGATGGGATGCTCAAGAAAAAAAACCAAGAGAGAGGCTCGGGTTCTCCTTTTACCAGCTTTGATCGAGTTTAGGGGTTGTCGCTCTAGAAGGTTACATCAACATCAACAGGTGGTCGATTGACTTATTGGACTTAGTCCAGGATCAAATTGAACAGGAAAGTGACCTTGGATACACAGTAGCGGAACTTTTAATTATAAGTCGTTAGCTTGTTTGATTATGTAGTGGTATGACAATCTCTAGCAAGTCATGCTGAAACGTTAGATCATGTGTGTTTCCATGAACCCTGAACAGGTCGACGCAAAAAACAAGAACCGAAACATGCACTAGATCAGTGGTTTTCAAACTACAGACATCTGTGTACTCCTAAAATATATTTTAATAATAAAACTAAAGATTTAAGAATCTTTTTTTAAAAATAGTTGGAATGTTATTCAAAAAATCAGCTCGAGATTATCCAATGTATTTTAAAAGAAAGAATTTAATCTTTAGGACAAATTCTAAAATTTTAGAGGTTTTGTCTCGAGGGTGTGAGCTGACTGCCCGGAAAGGATGTTAGTTCTAAGGTTCGACTCCTGAGGGAATGAATCCCCTCGGATATCGCAATTTAATAATATTTCTACTAAAATCTTAGAATTTGTCCTAAAGATTAAATTCTTTATATTTTAATAAAATTAAAAAAAAATATTGATTGTTTTATAAATATAAATAAATACAAATCTTTAATAAAAAATCTTAAACGTTTCGGGAGAATTTCTCCCTTTTGTTCAAAGGAATTTGAAGAAATCTGAAAAAATACTTGCTTTAAGAAACTAATATAAAGCAACTATAAACAAATACATATTTTAAACATAGACAATGATACAAATTGTCTTGAAGATTAAATTAACTTGAATGAAAATAAAAAATATAAAAATTTACGAAAATAATTTTTCTCTAAAGTTTTTTTAATAAATATTAGAAAAACAGACCATATTTGGCCTTTTTTTTTTTTTTTTTTTTTGACTTTTCGGCCATGGTAGCCATAAGCCATTTACGATACTATTTATTTTTATTTTTTAAATTTGTCTCTACCTCGGGGGTCAGATTTTAGCCGGATTCGAACTCGGGTCCTCTTGGTTAGCTGGCTAACATGCTACCGCCTAGCCTACCCGGCCCCCCCCCCCCCTAATTGGCCTTTTGTTAATTGAATTACACATATCGAAATTTTAAACAAAAATATAAGTAACTAAGGTAACGGCAGCAGTAGTTGACCATTTCGAAATAAAACTTTAATTAATAATGATCCAGATGGAAGGATTCCCTTGAAAACAAATCTGTGGACAGGTCCTGCTGTCTAGTGTCCATAGATTTTTTTTCAAGGGAATCATCCTTCCACCTGGATCATTATTAATTAAAGTTTTATGTCGAAATGGTCAACTACTGGTGCACGGTCAATTACTGCTGACGTTACCTTACTTTTTCGAAAATTTTAAAACCCCAATGATAAAGAGAGAAATTCTCCCTAAACGTTTGGATCTTAAATAAAGGATTTAAGATTGTTTTTTGTAAAAAAAATTTGTACTTATTTATATTTTATTTTATTATTTTTATGAAACCCTGTTTTAAGAGTATGCCCACATGTTTTTTTTTCTTTTTGAGAATAATCCCAGTTTTAAAAATTGCAGACACAAATAAGTCTCGATCACTTATTTCCTCTGCTAGACAATTCAAGCCATCAAATATGTTTTTAAAAATCTTATTCTGAAGAATTGAGGAAGAATTTAAATTTATAAAGTCGATGAATTGTCGGGGTTAACTAACTTAACAAAAACAAACACCCAATTAAAAAAGTAAAAGAGTTTTTTGCAAACTGCGGAAATTCCACCATTCTTCTTTGTTCACCGACAAAAAAAGCGAATTGCTGATTGATGGAATTTCGAATCTAAAATTAAATAACAATCCAAAAAACAAAAAACAAATACTAGTAGGTATGTACTTGTATTTGTATTATATATATTATATATTATATATTCTTTGTACCTACAAAGAAATTTGTACTGCCTCAAAACGTGGCAATCTAGTCTTCAGCTAACTTAACCAATATGAAAAGATGAACATTCGATCACTCGACTTATTGGCCAACTTTAGAACTATTTCAGCCATTTCGCTGTACCTTAGATAATACCATGGTGTTTATTTAGACGATTTGAAATCAATAATCTCTCCTAAAGCCCACTGTGTAAGAAACACGCGGTTTTCAAACGCTCAGCACCCCTTCGCTGTAAAATTGACTAAGAATCGGACCAACTCTTTCATCAAATTGCTTATCCCTATGACCCCTAGAGACAAGAATTCACTTCCTGTCACCGTCTTCCCCACGACCTATAACCTTCAGCTGTTTAAGACCCACATCCACAAATACCTTCGACTCCTACGTAGCCCATAAAATCTTCTATTCTTCATTTCACAATGGAGGGACTAATCCAGGACTTTAGAGGCTGCGCCTTCTTGGTGTAACTCCTTCTCTCATCAATCATTAAAAAAATAAGGTTAGTTTTTAACTCTAAAGTTAGTTTAATAGATTGTTTAACTTTGTATACATTTATTGAAAACCTGTAGATGGTCTAGACTAGATAAGGTATCTAAAATGTGCCTACTAACAGGACACAAAGTCACACATTAAAGTACAGAACTAAGTTGTAATGGATGTTCTTTTTCTTTATAGCCTCTCTTTTCAATGAAATTAACTAGTTTCTTCTTAACAGCATATTAGATAGATGGCTTACACCAAATTAACTTTAACATCCTAATATGATGGATGTAGCATAATTAGATTCTAAACTTTTTTTTTAATAATTTCTCATATATTACAATACAACTTTCACATTGATTAATTTTATACATAAGTCCTTCTAGGTAAGTAAGCCTAAAAAGGAAAGCATTCAAAAATATTTAATATATTTAATAATTTATCTAGTAAGTAAACTTAAAACACAATAAACATATAAGGACTTCCTAGGTATCCACAATTGTATGTATTTCTCATCTTGTATGAATAAGAAAAAATATATGTTAATCGAAAATAGAGAAATAGGATTAGAGAACATAGGAAATAGTAAAAAAGAAGGACATAAATAAATTAAAATTTACATAAAAAGGAGAAAACCGTAGGTCACGCGCTTATTAGAATACTACCTAAAAGGAATTATAAATAAATTCTAAGCAATAACAAATATGACAAATCATAAATCGAAACAAATGAATTATTTATTTTATTGATTGGAAATTATGTAAAAATCTTGAGTGAAAGGTAACGGAAACTTAACCCTATTTATTCATTGTCGTAGGTTTCTTGCAAAAGACCTGGGTCGTTAAGTACTATTGGCTCAACATACAACAAATGTTTCCTCCCTGGTGTTTCTTAAATACCACCGTTCTAATTTAATTAAATAAACAATCTCCAGGTTTTTAAAATGTACATGTACACCTTATTTAGGTTAAGAAATATTAAAATAAAGAACTGTTTAAATAAGCCTGCCAAGTGCGAGTAGGACGGCAGCCCTGACGAAAGGGGCCCGGCACTACCACTGTTAAATAAATTTTTGTACTACTAAAATCTATTACTTATAAATAAAATCATTAAATAGCAAAATTAGGTAACAAAGCATATTAAGTTAGGGACTTATTTATTTGTTATTTTACAAATTGAAAAATGTGGTATTTTTATTTGTACCAGCATTGTGGGGCCCGCTGGTTTGATTTTGTTCCAGGGGCCGTAAGAGCTCTCAACGTGCCTGTAGGACAGTATACCGAGATATAACTTATATCTTCCAAAATATTTGAGCTATCAAATTCGTTCTTATTTATCGTTGATAATGAGAGAATGAAGGAATTCACGAGAATTTATTTTTTATTTTTAAATTAAACCACTTTTGAATCCGGTAGGTAAAAACATCATCTAAAAATGACCGATTTGGAGATCCCTTAAAAGTAAATTAAATAAAAAATAAAAAATAAACTAATTCAACTTAAGAATAAAAAATATGTTTTAATCAACCTTCTCCAAAAAAATGATTCAATTAAAATTTTAATACGATTTTCGATTTATAGAAAAATGAATTCATATAGTTATTTGAATAGTTACGTTAAAATTTCGTATTTTATTTAGCTTATAAGCTAAAATACTCTGGCAGACGGACATACATACATGCATTTTATAGATAAACTAATAGGGTTCGATTTACTATTGAATGAAACCCTAATAAATGAGGCTATTTCGGGGATTTTTAAAATTTAACCCATAAAGTAAATAATCTCCCGCGAAATATCCCATTTTCAGATTTAGCATTTTTACACCCCCTATCTTCCGAAAGTGTGAAATATGGGTACACCCATAGGAGGGGTTAACCGCGACCTAAAATCGTGTACACCTACTTCCACTTGCACTTTCATTTTCAAGTAGAAGACAATAGATGACAATGGATTATCTAATGAATTCCAAAGTAATTCCAAATAATTCCAAAGACGATGTATACCTAATTCCAATCGCGGTTTACCCATCGCACCCATATATATATCCAAATTCTTCGATCAAAAAAATGATATGAAATTTTAAATATAGGATTTTTAATAAGTGCGACACCGGTAGGATCTAGTTTATTCGGATTTCGCCTTGGCCAAAACAATTTTCATTTTTGTCAAAAAGTCAAGGCGCCTCAGTAAATCCAAGGAAAGCAACAGGAAACCACCACTGTGAAAAATTTTCACATGAAAATTACAATGGAAAGAATACTCTCTATAGTAATCGCCGAACATTGGAATCTAGTTTAGCACTTGAAGATGAAGAAGTTATTCATTATTTTATTTCATTTATTTTTTTAAAATTTTTTTTATTATAAATTTCAACAAATTAATGTTAATTGTCAGGTTGTATGAGGAGGTAGAGTCTATCCATATGGATCATGAAGTCCGGGTTCAAGCCAGACTTACTGTAAAAAATTCGACCGTCTTTAATCTAAGCTCTACACCGATTAAAATGCATTCGCAAACACATATAAAGTCATACTTAAATAAAAATAAAGAATAATCCTTTAGATTTTGACTAAAATGGGGTTTGTTTCAAAATTAATATAAATAAATAATAATAAAAAGTAACCTGATGAAGAAAAATCAAAAATTGGAAATTTTAATACTTTAATGTTTTAAAATCATAAATCTAACATAGAGGAAGAGAATATAAATATTTAAAATATATCTATCTCTATATGATACTCAGTTAATGGAGTAATTCAATGTCTCAATCGATTTCTTGTTTAACAAGTTAGAAAGACAAGGCAATTCGTTTCCCACACCATTTTTAGAATCCGCGTGTCATTTATTAAGGAACAAAATAGAACAAAATAAATTTATAGAGGAAGATTATGTAATAATATATTTATGTATTCGGCTAACATATGTTGATTAATGAGATTTTTTTAATGAAAAAATCAATATTCAAATACGATATAAATATGATTTTATTGACATGTTAAAGTAAATAGTACTTATTCGTGGGTAAATATTTAATATTCAAGAGAAGATTATATTAAAAGTTAAGGTCCAAAATATCAGAGAAAAAAAATAATGATAATGACCTAGCTTAAAAAAAAGATTTAAAAGAAATATTATCTCCTTAAATTTGTAGGTAGTTAGGTACTTACTTAACTAGAGGATAAGAAAATGAAGATATCAGCGGGAGAATATCAATGCTTACCTGAAACAAAAAAAGAAATTAAAATTAATATTTAAATTACAAACAGAAAATATATTAATTGAAAAGTTTTTGTTTTGCCGAGAGTAGCAGAGTTGTTGATTCACAAAGAGAAACAAAGAGGTTGTCCTCTGCTTGATGCAAATAAACATATACACATATATATCAAGATGATATATCTGTATATATATTATTTATTTGTTTGAGACTATAGTTTCGAAGACTTGGTCTTCATCATCAGTCTTTCTTCAATTATAAATGTTTTTCATGGAGTCAATAGATGAATGAAGTTCCTAGCCTTCCAGTGACGAAGGAACACCAAGTTTTCAATATCCATATGATATTGACTCCATGAAAAACATTTATAATTGAAGACTGATGATGAAGACCAAGTCTTCGAAACTATAGTCTCAATCAAATAAATAATATATATACAGATATAGCATCTTGATATATATGTGTATATGTTTATTTGCATCAAGCAGAGGACAACCTCTTTGTTTCTCTTTGAGAAAATATATTAATAATAAAATGGAAACAAGAAATTGATCTAAAGAAAATCACAATAGATTATCATATACTAAAACCAAGTAGTCATGGATAATTTTATTGAAAAAGAGAAATCAATGAGGTTGACCTCTGTTTGATTCTTCGAAACTATAGGTAGACTCAAACAAATCAATTATACATCGATATTTATATTTGGTATATAAGTATATATACCTATGTATATGTTTATTTGCATCAAGCAGAGGACAATCTCATTGATTTCTCTTTATGTATCAACAACTCTGCTTCTCTCACCAAAATAAAACCTTATAAATTAGATAATTTTATTACATATCAGAAGGGTTGTCTTCACCACCTTGATTCTGGGCTATTAGCTTTCCTTCTTTTTGTACTCAAGTTCAATTTCCGAGAGGATGAAAACAATCCTTTTATTAAGAAATAAAAATGATCCATGAGGTTCAAGTAGTTTTTCAAACGTTCATTCAAAATAATTGTTTTATATAAATCCAAAAAAATTTCAACTTTCATAAATTTTTATATATTTTTAAATCAAAGGGCTACAAAAAAAGAAGGAGGTGACTTTTTAAGCTTATACCGCTCGGCTGGGTCGTTAAAATAAAATTTACAAGAAAATATAATTCTTGGAATATTTTCATTTTTTCAGCAAATTTTGAGAAAAACGAATGGACTCTTTTTTGCAGTCAAATAGTTGTTTTTAACAATAAAGTTTTCTAAAAAAAATGCAGTTTTAATTTGATATTTTCAATTTTTCATTTAATTTGTAGAAATTTTCCACAATCGAATAACATTATCCCCGTACATCCATCGTATATTATGAATTCTACAATTAAAGTCATTGAAATAAAAATAAATAAATAAATAAATGAAAAATAAAAATAGAAAAACTGAAAACGAAATTAATACAAATGGAAATCCTATTTTCTATCATAAGGGGCCGTCCATAAATTACGTCACACAGGTGGCATCTTAGATTTGTTACAAAATGTAACAGAATCTAAAATATTGTGATGTCACAAAAATCAAATTAAAATTTTTTCAAATATATGATATATATATATATTTCAGGTTATTATTATTCCTACCTGAAAATGTTGGTAAAATAAATATAGATAAAAAATTATAAGCAAGCAATTTTTAGCAAAAACACTTAAATTTGATAGTGTGACGTCAAAATACAGAGGGGCTCAATGAAATGGTGACAGAATGTGACACAGGGGGTCTAAAAATCTTGAAATTCGTGTGATATAATTTATCGACCGCCCCTAAGTTAATATTATTATATATGCAGCTCCTTCTAAGTGTCTTATGAAGAAAATAATAATAATTATTAAGACATTTATAATTATTATCAAAATGAGTATCTAAGTGAGGTCAAAAAATAATAAACTGACTATCATTTATATTTAATAATATTCCCATTAAGCAATTATAATATAATCTTAACCTCGAGGAATTATTTAATGAAAAATAAATAAAAACACTAATTCAGTAATAAGATGCATTAAATGGATGAGGTTAAAATCTCGGAACATTAAATATAGAGAGAGATAATTATTTTTTCTTATATGAAGAGAAAGGACGCAGGCGGCCCTTCTCGTTAACAAAATAAAAAGAAATCCCTCTCTTTGATGACCGTTCTTAGAAGATGACATCAATCTTTCAAAAAGGCAACAAATGGAAAAAACGAAGGAGCAAAAAGAAAGATAAATAAAGTCCTTGAAAACAAGGACAAGGAAGAAATCAGCGCTCGCAGAGAAAAAGAAAAGGGTAAGTATAGTTAGAGTGGGCTGTATTACCTATAAATATAGATTTTAATCGATGAAAGTATATTATTAAATCATAAATATATTAATAATAGTGATTTTTTGTTTCATGAAATTGAGATAAAAATTAATTAAGGAAAGTGTGGAGATGTTTTTATTTCATAGTAAACAAACATTTTTTGTGATTTTAAAAAAAAAAAGAATATTCTAGCGTGACTGAGATTCTACAAATACTTTTCACGCTTTTATCACATTATAAACACATAAAAATTAAAATTTAATTGAAATATTTAATAAATAATAAGTCGGTCAAGTGTCAGTCGGACTGCAAGGATCGTACCTTTAGAGTTATAACTCCCAAAATACTTTTTAGATGACAAATTCGTTCTTATTTGTTGATAAGGTGAGTATTTGTAGATTTTTCTATAATTTTTAATTAAGCCGTTAATAGACGCCGACAGGTAGAAAAATAACCTAAAAACGGCGATTTTGGAGATCTCTCAAATCATCATTTTAAAGGGAAGTAAATTTAAAAATAAATCTGCTCTAATTATACTTAAAAAGACATTTACAGGGACTTACTTACTCTACAACAAAAAAGGTATTTTTTGGGGAGGAGGAAGGGGGGGGGGATTTATATAAAATTCAACCCTCATAAAGTAATAATTCAATTACAATTTTAATAAGATTTTTTATTTGCGGGAAATTGAATACATACAAACATACTTCTGAATTTCAAGTTTATGAGCTCCATTGCTCTGATAAAAGGACAGATAGTAACTAATTAGATCCCGTTATACTTTTAGAACGGAACACTAAAAAATAATAATTTAATTAAATCAAAATATAATAATAATGATAACATAAATTGAATTATGATCTTTTTATTATAAATCTTTTCAAAAAAATTAAGTATACCTGTTTATAATATCTCTCAAAGAAATACAATTTTTTTAAATTTAACATAACATTTGTGATAAATTCTAAAACTAGGAGGGATATTATACTCATATAAATATTGAAAAATCTAAAAACACAGTTAGAAAATAAAGTTGTGGTCCAAGAAGTTAGGAGTTAGGAAGAGATGAACTGTTTAAATTTTGGATTTTCTAAAGTTTTATTTTTTATAAATGAAAAATAGCAGAAAAAATTCGGATGGTATATTTATTTATTTAATTTGAAAGTTTATAATAGGAAAATAAGGACAAGTTTTTATGTGTGACTTTTTTATTTATCAGCCAACTTTTCGTCGACTTTGCCGACTTCTTCAGAGCTTCAAATAGTCATGCCACACATTCGTCTAATGACTATTTGAAGCCCTGAAGAAGTTGGCAAATTCGACGAAACGTTGGCTGATAAATAAAAAAGTCACACATAAAAACTTGTCCTTATTTATTTATTCAATTTAAATGATGCTCTGAGGCGATTTGCATGTAAAACTGTTGTATCTAATAAGTTGAACTTTGACCCACAACATAGTTTTATTAACTGACACCAACATGCCAAGTTTCAGTTCATTGAAATTTTACTCAAATCCTTGATTACCAAAAAAATTTTCAAATAAAAAAAAAAAAAATCAGAGGGCGTACCAAATCTTGTAGTTTTAACTTTTTTCTTTAGTATGAATTTTTGAAGCCATCCTAATTCTTAATCTATATAAGTGAAAGTAACAATAAGGGTCTTATAGTGAAGGTCACATCTGTTTCACCTGTACCGGATTTAAATTCCGATGCATTTCATTTGAGGAAAAAGGAAGAAGATAATGAGATAGGAAAACGGAGGAGGATTCTAAATAGAATAAAATCATTTTTTTTGTTATTAGTACGTGAGCCTAGAGGGAGTAGTACTCGGAGCGCTTATCCTTCGCAAGAGGCGAACCGTGACTCTTGATCTAGAAGAAGAGGACGCCAGCCAGTGAAAGAAGGATATCAAAAGGATGCAAGAAGAGGTTTCATGGAAAGAAAAAATATCGATTGGCAGATCGACAACCTCTCCTCCTCGATTCAGGAATTAGAATATATATATAAATAAAAAATTTGCGTATAAAATTTGAAAATTATTTCTACGAAAGCGAACGAGGTGTTTTCTAAATAAATGCTTTTAGAATTCCGCGTTCTAGTCGATTAGTCCCTGAAATTACTTTGCGGAGAGTAATTAGTTTTATAAGTAAAAAAAATAAAACCGATGAAATTTTCCAGCTGTTGCATGCACGCAATCAGTTTAGAATAAATAAGTAAACAGATTTTTTTAACTTCAGAGTTGGTTATATAACCTAGAAACAATCAAATCTCAAACATTGCTTGGATTTTGAGCATTTTAGGAATATAAAATTCATTTAAATTAGGCAGCACCTGCCTTTATGGCATATTCTCTTAAGTAGTAGTATAGCGTATTCAGCTTAAAGCACCCGGGCGTTCTGAGCATTCAGACTTGATGATTCTGCTGAGAAATTTCAAAGTACGCATGCAATAGTGGTGCGAGAGAATTACCATAAGTCCAATGCACTATTTGCTTAAAGGTTACCAGTGTCTCTTTTTAGGCTTTCCCAATATTAAATTTTTACTTTATCCAATGCGAAGCATGGGGAAAGTATTGTAATCAGTCTCGCGGCAAACGCGATTTACAAGGGTCCTCAGATAAAGACTACGGAAACCATGGTCTCAATTAAACTCAGAAATTGTAGTATTCATTTAGGTTGAATTTTAGGTTTTGCCAAAAATTGCATGGGATCTCGTTCAGAGGCCAAAAAGCGCGATTTTTTCAGAAGTGCGTGCGGATGTATGTAGGTATGTATGTTATCGTTTTTTTCGACCACGCTTTTTTCCACACAGTACAACCAATTGAAATGAAATTGAAAACCTGCCATTACTTTAAAAAATGAAGCGCTGATTAGTTTTTGGTAAATATCGGCCCACAAAACATTAATACTTTATTTGAGTACTTATTTTGTTTTTTCTAAATATTCTGAAAATGACTAATCCAATTTTGATGAAATTTAATATTGTAAATAAGTACATTGAGGACCACAAACATGGTCATATAAAGTTTTTTTGTAAAATTATATTTTAAAGTACTTTACTCTAGAATAAGATAGTACATTGGTTAAGTTTAGCAACGATCCGTTGCAGTTTATTTGATTAAATTTAAATATACTATTTGCATTGAAATTAAGATTGTTCTTTATTTTATGAAATCAATAATTAATAGAAATAAATAAATAAATACAGTATTTGGGTAGGTATATTATTTCAAAAAGTTTTGGTGGTTTAAAACGTTTTATTTCACTACTAGCTGCGACGCCCGCCTTCGGTGGGCCTCTTGCTAGCCAGGAGGCTACGCCCCTGGACCCCCACACCCCTGACCCCTCACCACCCCACTCTGGACCCTCTTTCCTCTATCTCCAACCACTCTCCACCCACGAACCCTCTCCCCGATCCCGGAATTATGGTACCTAATCTTAGAGTCAATTTTAATTGCTATTTGAAAATAAATTTTATTTTTTTATTTTTATTTAGAAATGTTTGCGGAATTTAACAGAATTAAATGTTTTTATTTTTATATAATTTCATTAAAATTGGTAACCAAGACGACTGTTTTTATTGGGGGATGGACATACAAACATACACACATATGTACAGAGACAGGCACAAATTCTCTTTACTAGTATGTGATTTATTAATATACCTACATAGCAAGTAAATAATTATATTTTAATTCATTATAGAGTATCTATTGCTGCTGCTATCGATACGAAGAAAAGAAGAAGAGTTCTATGACTGGTTTGACGCAATCATCACCTCTCATCTATTTAACTCTATTCCGTTAATTCATAAGGAAATGTTTAAGATGATAATTTGGAATATGACTTACTTATTGTAATCATTTTAGAAACTAGTAGTTATATTGACTATATATTGGAAATTATATATATATGTACTTTTAACGAGTAAAGAGCCGTTGAGCTTTTAGAGAAGAAAGAGTTCCAGAGTTATAAAGCCTCTTCAATCAATTCAAATGAGATGCGAATACACGACTGGGATTGGATAGGATGAACAAATGTCAACCACACATGGTGTCAGAGAATCACCTTTTTCAGAATAAATCGCGCCATATGTTACTTAATTTCGGAAACGGTGATTTCATCATGATAAGCCCGATGATAATTAAACAAGTCATTTTTTCTAATTCCTTATAAATTAGTATAAATATAAATTACTTTTGAGAATTTAATTTTAAGTATTATTATTATTATCCGAGTTAATGCACTTTCTCAGCTTGCGCTGGAAAAATTTCACCTATCCCTTCAGATCTTATTTGGGATTAGGCTCGGTCGATGTGGAAAGAGAATTCACTCTGGCCCACATGATCCTCCGGATAATCTTCAATTATTGAGAAACTTGCGCACGATATGGCAGGTTTGTAATATAGTTGCCTTCTGTGCATGCTTCAAGATGGTGTTTGGCAGACCAAGTTTCTCAATGTTCTTATCAAAGTTGTTAGAGACAACCCCCTCAACAGATATCACTAATGGGTAGATGGAGACCCTATCCAGTTTCCAGATCTCTTTAATTTGCCAGGCGAGTTCCTCATATTTGTTCTTTTTCTCTGCCTCTGTCCTTTTGATGTTATGTGTCAGAGGAACAGCGATATCAATGAGTATCCCTGAACTTGTGTTCAAATCTATTAGAAGAATATCGGGTCGGTTATAAGCGATGGTCCTATCAGTTAACACAGGCCTGTCCCAGTATAAAATATATTTTTTCGATTCTACGACCGGCACTGGCTCGTATTTATAATAGGGAGGTGTATTCGTGTCCAGTAAGCCATATTTGATTCCTAGCTGTTGGTGGAACAATTTGGCCACTTGATTGTGCCTTCCCAGGTAGGCAGTCTCAGATAGTGTTGGACACCCTGCCATAATATGCTCGATGGACTCACCTACAGAATCACATCGCCTACACTTGTCCGTCACATTTAACTTCAGTATGTGCTTCTCATAATTTTTGGTTCTTATAATTCGATTTTGGATAGCCATAATGAACCCTTCTGTCTCAGGGTAGAGAGAGCCATCGGCCAGCCATTGCAGAGAAGCACTCCTGTCGATATGATCTTCGTCTAAGAGGTTTGGAAATTTCCCGTGAAGAATATTCTCTTTCCAGGGTTTAAACTCTTTTTTCCGAATAACAAACGCATGACAGCTCAGATTTAGTGGAGTATACCCCTCGTCGGCCCTTATGACAGATTTAATGAGGTCGTCATTAGAACATAAGAATTTATTTCTTATGTTTTCTTCTTGGGTTCTACATAGATTAAAGATGTTGATTAACCCCCTTCCTCCTTCTTTACGTGGTAAATATAGCCGTGTAACGGAGGAACTTGGATGTCTACAACGAAATTTCCTAAGAATACCTCTACTGAGCCTATCCAGATTGTCCAGGTCAGTTTCAGTCCACTTCACAATTCCGAAGGAGTACGTCAGCACAGGAACCGCCCAGGTATTTATGGCAGTAATTATGTTTTTTCCTGATAGTTTGGTGTTTAGGATCTTGGTGAGTCTCTTCCTGTACTTTTCAGTGAACATTTCCTTTAGTTGTTTATGGTTGATCTTCATATTTTGAGGGATTCCTAGGTACTTATAAATATTATCCTGCCCAAGTTCGACGATGTCTTCCACAGTCTCTCCCAAATATTCCGTCTTGCCTTTCTTGATGTTTATGATAGAACATTTATCAACTCCAAATGCCATGCTGATATCCTCGCTGAAATTCTTTATAGTTGTTATTAAGGAGTTCAGCTTTGGATAAGAGTCGGCGTAAACCTTAAGATCGTCCATATATAGGAGGTGCGTTATTTTTCTATCATTTCTTCCAAGCTTGTAACCCATATCTTTTTTCTTCAATAATACCGAGAGAGGATTTAAGGCCAAGCAGAACCATACCGGCGACAAAGAGTCTCCCTGGAAAATTCCTCTTTTAATATTTATATTCCCAATGTTGATATTATTGATGTGGATGTTGGTTCTCCATGTTTTCATCATTGTTTCCAAACATCGTATAATATTAGGAGGAATTTTGTAGATTTCTAGCACTCTTATAAGCCAGTCATGAGGCACAGAGTCGAAAGCCTTTGAGTAATCTATATACCCGATGTGTAGATTGCGTTTTTTAAGTTGGGCCTGTTTTAAAATTATAGCATCGATAGTAAGCTGCTGCTTACAGCCTAACGAGCCTCGGATGCAACCTTTTTGTTCCACCTCGATTAAATTATTTGCATCGCAATGGTCATATATTCTATTATTAATCAGAGATGTAAACAGCTTGTACATAACGGGTAGACAGGTTATCGGTCGGTAGTTCTCTGGTGCTGTACTACTACCTTTCTTGTATAGTAGGTATGTATTTCCCACCGTTAAGTATTTAGGTATTGTTTCCGGTTCATTTAGCGCGGTTGTGTAACATCGGGCCAATGACTCATGACAAGATGTTAGATATTTAAGCCAGAAATTGTGTATTTTATCAGGGCCAGGGGCTTTCCAATTACTCGTCCTTTTCACAGCCTTGAAGATATCCTCAGTAGTGAATTCTTGAGACAGCACAGGTACTACCTCAGCATATTGCTCTTCAATAGATCCTAGCCATTCTGCATCTCTAGAGTAGTTTCTAGGTAAAGACCAGATAGAGCTCCAGTATTTATGAAAATTTGTAGGATCTATATCAGGTTGGCTCGTTGTTGGGCATTCATTTTGTTGGTCTAATTTTCTGAAGAATTTCTTCCTATTTGTGTAGAACTCTGAGTTTTGATTTTTTCTTTTGGACAGCAGATTATATCTCCGCAACCTAGCCCCTTTTACTTTCGCCTTCTGCCTAAAAACATCTTTAAGGTTAATCAACTCTTGAGTGCTCTCCTGTCTTAGGAGATTGATTCCAGCGCTCCCTGCCAGTCGATGGATTCTCTTGTTTATTCTCCTAGAGCTGATGTTCTTTAGATAAGCATCTATGATATCAGCCTTTGCTCGGGCCTCGTTGATGTTTTTCTCGAGCCGTACTTTCCATGCTGGAGTTGAAGTCTTTCGGGGCTGACTTTTGTTCGCACTTGGTGTATATATTTTCTGTCCATTTATTATTATTATTATTATTATTATTATTATAATTTTGAAATGAATTGTAACTTAATATAGGTACTTAGTATAGAAATAGTAACATTACTCTCTAGTTTATAAAATTTTTAATGACTTAGATTTTCTTAATAGTTGATTCATTTTTTTCTTTGCGAGTCAGTCATCTATTTATCATCAGTAAACAGGAAATGAGATGATCTCATTCATAAAATTGAAAAAAGTATATCACTCGCTCAGTGCAAGGAAATATTTTCTGTTTATTTATTTAAATGAATTCATTGATTGGGTCAAATTTCCGTGAGTTTTCTTAAAAGGAAAAAGTATACTATTAAATATTTTCCTTATTGATTGTTCTTAATTACGATATTATTGATATATATTATTTATTGATATGACGATTGTTGAAAAAATAAAATTAAATAATTAGTGCAGAGGTTTCCAAACTGTGCGCCGCGAAACTTCATAATTAATAGAAACAAGACATTTGGCCTAACTAGACAAAAACAAAGTGAGAAGCTAAAAATGTATTAATATTTATTTTTATTTCTTAATTAAGACTAAACATACTTTTAGTTATATAGAAGAGGTATAGTTTTTTATTTTATTTTATTTATTTATTTATTTTTTATTCCTGTATTTATTTTTATTTTTTATTTTTTTTTTTGTATTGTTAATTTTTGACTTTTTGTTCTTATTTGACTATTGTTTTTGTACATATTTTTGATTTATATTCATTGTTTTTTGTTTTTGATCGTGTTTTTGTGTTCATTTTTTTTTTTTTTTTTTTTATTTTTGTAAATATTTTTAGTGTTTTATTGTTTTTATTAATTTTGAGAATATATATAAAATTCTAAAATAACATGAGTCTAGTGTAAATAAGGAGGAAGAGTGAGAGATGTAAGCCACCACCAATTTGACACCCAATTTTGTAAATAATTGTAATCTGGTCAAATAAATATTAATTAATAGGACACTATGGAAAAATTTAAATTGAAAAAAGGCGCCGCGTCTCGGACAAGTCTCCCTGAATTAGTGTATAAAAGTCTTATAATTTTATTACATACCAGTTGCCTATCGGACCTGCGGGGACTAAGTAAAAATGTCTACGAACAATCTCGCTAGTCCCATGACTTAGTACGAACACAACCATAAGCCGCCCTTATATAGAGGTGGTATAATTTGGATTGATGAATTGAGAATTTAATAGTTTCAAGACAATTCATTGTATAATTTATTGGAAACTATGGTATAACCTTTAAAGAGTAAAATACGAAATTTATATGGACATTAATTATTAACCCCTAGTAGCTACATGAATTTAGTAATTATTATAAAGAACTAGAAAAACATAAATAATATGAGAAACAGTTAAAATAATTCAGTTAATGTCTAACTTATCGGAATGCAAATGGATCTTTAAGAGCAGTGTTAACATTTCAAAGATTAGCAGCCGTAAATTTTTAACTGAATGAATGAGTTTAGTAGTTGAGAAAAATTTTAGGTATCTCATAATTTAGAAAGTCGCTTCTGAATTAAATACTTGAAATTTCATCTAAAAACATTTCCTAAAATATTTCATAAATTTAGTTTAGGTCAAATTACGTACACTTTTACTTTTCTTATTCTTATGGAAGTAAAGTTATTATTTAATATTTCATTTATTTTGGTAGATATTAATTAATCCTTAGTGAAATATTAATTCAAATTACTCACAAATGAACTTCATTGTAAATGTTATATGTATCACGTCACATCTCATTTAGTTGAAATATAATCCATTTATTATACTTTCTATTTAATGAGTAAACATTTACTTATATAGCTCATATAGTTTATACTAGAATTAAATAATACAGACGACTTTTTTATTTCAGAATACAAAGTCAAATGAGATTTCAAACAATAAGGAAATAAAGAGTGTTTGTTTTAATTTAAGCCGTTAAAATGATTAAGTTTTCACGTAAAATCAGCAGTTGATTCATGGATGAGGAGACTTTAACGCATTCAAAGAAAGTTTTTTCATGATAATAATGTTTGTTATCAGTGTAATTTTCGTAATAGTTATTTAGTAGAGGAGTGATAATTTTATTGTACGAGAAAAGAAAAATTTCTGTATTAATCGTGTTGCTAATTATTTATTTGGAATGATCGTTCATGAGAAACAAATCAAACACATAAATCTATATATATATATATATAATCCTTAGTGTGTATGTGCGTGATCGACCCACGCCTAAACCACTGAACGTATCGAAACCATATTTACACCATATGTTTGTTTAGTGCTCCGGATGGTTTATCTAAATTTTGGGCCAAATCGGTTTGATTTGATTTCACACGATTTTAAGTAATTAAATTAATTATTCTCAGGTAGAAGAATGCCAATCTTGGCGTTTTAAAAAATGTTTCTCATTTCTTTTGTACACAGGCAGACAATGGGTTTGGGTTAATTCATTGTTATCAAAGGTCTTGAAGAGACTTATGTATTCGAACGGAGGAATATATATGTAAGTGTTCACTCCTAAATTCAAAAAATTAATTAATAGCCCTAATGAAAACGTGTTAAGATCATTGTCTAAATTTAAATAAAAATGTAATAGATGAAATTTTTGTATAATAAATTTATTTATTAACTAAATATCAATTTTTTTTTTTAATATGCTCAAAATAAATAATATCTACAATCTATAAAAAATATTTTTTATTTTGCTTTCGGAACGGGTTAAATTATTTCTTGGAGCGGATTTTTAATTAATAAAATATACCTATTTAATTAAAATACAGTTGAACAAAATTATATTGCAAACAAACTTTTGGCCGTCTCGAGACGCTGCCCACCAGGGCCACCCGCCCGGAGGGATAAGCTGCAGAGGGCGTGCCGGAGGCGTATGGTTAGAAAATAAATGAAAATCGATCTTATAGTTGAAATATACTATGTTGTGATCTCTGAAATCTGATTCATTGGTGATTCATTCCATTGTTACAGTTTCTGAAATATCAAGAAGAAAGCACATTTATCAGAAATCTTGAGTCCTTCAAGATCTTGGTGCATATACTTTTGTCTTTTTGTCTCCACTTCTTAAATCTCTTTTTTCAGTTATACAAGGATCTGTAAAAGATCGTTTAGCCTAGGCGCTAATGACCTTGGCAGTCGATGCGCCATTAAACCTTCAATAATAATAATTTCCAAATCCATTGACATTGTCGTATTACAAATTCAACCCCCAGCCAGTTGTCGAGAGAGAAACAATTATTCTTTATTGGGACAAGCATATAGTAACTGATCAAACAATAGATTACAACCGTTCAGACATACTTCTAATCAACCAAGGTGAAAAAACAGCAGCACTAGTTGAAATCGTGGTCCTTTAACACACAATTTGAAGAAAACCGAAGCCGAAAAAATGGCTAAGTAGGAGGAACTCGCTTTCCAACTCAAAAGCATATGGAAACTGGAAAGAGTTGTCATTATACCAATAATCATTTCCGCAGAAGGGGTAGTCTCAAAGAAAACAACAAAAAACATCGAGAAACTTGTGGCCAACAAGAACATATTGAGAGTGGGCCAAAAAGCAGTCTTGCTACAGACCTGACATATAGAGCGTAAGTTTATCAATTGAAGATTATCCGGAGGTCCGTGTGTGGCAGGGTGAACTCCCTTCCCACACCAGCCGAACCTAATCCCAAATAAGATCCGAAGGGATAGGTGAAATTTTTCCGGCGCAAGCTGAGAAAGTGCATTAATTCGGATAATAATAAGATCTTTAAAGTGCTGCACATCTAGGTTCAAGGTATTTTATAGTTTTCCGAGAAAATAGCCCATTCTTATCTACACCTTGAGCTGAAATCTCAAGAAATGATTCATCTTATTGTTAAATCTAAGAAGAAGTTAAACTCTATCATATCCCTTAAGGGTATAGGACAGCATTGTAATTACTGACAAAGTTGGCCAATAATTATTTAGGACTATAAGATAAACAATATTTGCTTTCATATTAAATAAAAATAAATAAAATCAGTGACCCGCAGGAAAAATCATATCTTGCATCAAAATAAATAAAGCTGACTTATAATAGTTAACTATAGACTAAAAAGTCTCAAAGCGTTCACTCGAGGCCCATCAAAAATAACCTTAATAAGGCGATGATGTCATTTATACATAATTTAATACTACATTCATTGACCAGAATTTAAAGTCTCTGTCTTTGTTTATCTCTTAAGAGTTTGCGAACATCTTTTTTTTTCAAACTGTCTTGCAATATAAATGATACATGAGAAAGAGTTTATTTTGCTATGGAGGACGTTCACTTCGCATCACCACTTAAAAAGATGACATCATCGGAAGAGAGAGCAACCGGGGAGGAAACACATTACTTAAAGCAAATCGAGTGTTTTTCATTCAAATCAACTGATCGGTAAAGAAGGATTACATTCAACAGTATTCAGTGATTCATATCAAGAATCGAAAAAAGCATTGTTGAGTTAGTCGTTTTGCATGCTCTAAATTAACGCTAATGAGTTTTTGAGCACAGGTCATAAACCTGGTTGGGGTCAATGCGCGGGATTAAATAAATTTTCGCCTCGGAACGAATTTAAATTTAAATTGGCCAGTCCGAACAGACACAATTAGAAAATAAAAATAGAAGATGCGGAATAAAAAATGCATGCATCCATCCGTCCATTGAGCCAGCCAATTGTCCTTCATCAACTCTATAGAGGAACTAAAAAAAAAAAAAAATAAAAATAAAAGGAAAAAAATAAAAAGTGAAATACGGTTCAGTTCATTGTCGGTGCAAAGTAAATAAATAAACATATATTGTTGATAAAAAGCTACTGGAGAAATTTTAGCCCTGTAGACATAATGCTTAATATCTTAATCTGAAGGGTTAATATACTTCAATAAAAATACTATTTTAATCAAATTCAATTTTTCAAAATGTTATATATACCATATCGATTTGAAAAGAAAAATTATTTATTGATTCTTTTTAATATAATGAAAAAATACAAATCTTACAAAGCAATCTTGGAACGTTTATTTTGAAACTAGAATTTTCAGGAGAACAGTTTTTAAGGAATTTGGTGTTGGTACTTGGTGAAACATTTTTTAAAATTATTGGATAAAAATACTTGGTAGGTTTCACATTAAGATATAAAAAAATAAATTCGTTTTATTTTTTTATATCTTAATGTGAAACCTACCAAGTATTTTTATCCAATAATTTTTCAGGAGAAATTCTCTCTTTTCAATAGAAATTTTTTAAAAAATTTCTAATGAAAAAAAGTTGTTTTCGCTAATGTTTGCTAGGGTTGTTTTCGAAACATTAGCGAAAACTACTATTTATTTCTTTTTTCAATTTTTTTAAAAATTTCTAATGAAAAGGGAGAATTTTTCTACTGAAACGTCTAGTTTCAAAATAAACTTTCCAAGATTGTTTTATAAAGATTTGTATTTTTTCATTATATCTATTTGATTCACTTTTTTATTTGCTTAAATTTTGAGGTCTTTGTGGAAACATTAGATCCAGGCATTTATGGGGCTTAAATGCCTGGATCGAGGGGGGGGGGTCGGATAGGCTAGGTGGTAGTGTGTCATCCGGATAGCCAAGTGGACCCGAGTTCAGATCCGACTCGTGGCATCCGGCTAAAATCTGACCCCGGGGTAGAGACAAATTTAAAAAAAAATAGTATCGTAAATTGGCTTATGGCTAGAAAGGCCGAAAAGCCAACGAAAAAAAAATGCCTGGATCTTTTAACAAGACACTCAAAAACAAAAAATAGAAGCAAATTATTGCCTTCTGCTTGATCTCAGGTTTTATAATTAATTTTGTTTACATGCAATACATGGGCTGTCGTCTTTCATAAGGGCTTGTTAACTATTAAACCCCATGTATTATGAACAATTTTTATTCTATATCAGAAGGGATTTATTCACCCCTTAGAAAATTGAACCCGAATGTCAAGAATGCAATCATGGTACTTTTGGCTTGGCTTTTATATTGATCCAATTCAATTATAAACGTTTGAATTTTTCGAATATTCGGACTTGGGTTCTATTTCCAAGAGGAACCCTTCTGGCAGGTAAACAAAATTTTCGAAACATCTCATATTTTGATTTGATTTTATATATAATCGACTCTGCTGGGAAAAATGTAATAACTCTAGTTTTTCAAAATTTAAAGTGAAACAAAGTTATTTCTAGGCCACCTCTCATAAAGTTTCAATAAGTAAAACAAAATTTAATAGTAACAATAAAAAGAGATAGAACCACTTAATAAAAATTACTACTTATTTTATCGAAAAAATTGGGTGTTTTTTAAAAATGAAATAGACACTTTCACCAAGAATCATTGAAAAAAATATCAACTTTTATCTCAGATTAAGGAGAGAACACCCTCATTGATTTTTTCTATATTTATTCAGCTTTTATTAATGGATATACTAAAATTACAGTAATTTACAAAGATAAAAAGCTTATTTGAACTTTGAACAAAATTACTTAACTTTTTTATATTACCTTTAGCTATTTGATTATAATCCTAACAGTTTAGAAAATATACAACAGTTCACTGCTCTTCAGATGTCGATTTTAGGTATTTGTTGAATCTCACTGGTTGGGTTTCAAAACTTAGCTTCTTCATGTTAGCTATCATCTCTACAATTGACGTAGGTATAAATCCAAGGACTATTTTTGAATTTTCAAAATAAAAATAAAAAACAAAAAAAAGGGTAAACATGACTCATTCGAAATTCGAAAGGATACAAAGAAAAAACGTGTTCAAATGGACTAGAGCCAACAGATTTTGCAAGTGGCTTAGATAAAAATAAGTTAACCCCAATTCGATAAATACCACCTAATAATATATCGAGGCTTATAAGAGTAGTTGTGACCTTGCGTGTTAAAAATAAAAAAATCATTCAGGAAATAGTATAGCGTTTTGAGCGCTGATTTAAGTTCTTTGTGTTCAATTTTAAAAAATCAAAATAAAATATTGTCTATTTACTAAACTATTCTGGAATGCTTTTTGGCCCTTAGTTTTAATTTTTAACACATCTCTTCTAACCTGTAATAAAAATTAACGATAATAGCTTTGAATCGACCTTAGGGATTTTACTATAGAATCTAAAACATCTAGTATTGGCAAAATAAACTTGTATATATAGTATTTCTTTAGGGAATATTCATTCTATTGGCCTAGGAATTTTGAAAATTTCCTTCCTATTAAACAATATGGTTTGCTTGTATGCTTAAATTAAAATTACTTGGCCAAGGAATTTTCAAGATGAAGTTTTAAATCTACGACTATTTTTTTTTTTTTTTTTAATGCAATCGAATGCAAGAAGGGGTGCACCAGTAAAGATGTAGCCCCTATGGATCTCGAAAGACCCTTGCATTACCGAAGAGAAGGGAAAGTTGTTTAAGTGAGAGGGTGTAGACGTAGGTGTCTATGCACCCTGGTTTTGAAGGTTTGAAGATCATAGGTGCTGGGAAAGATAGAGGCTGGGAGAGAGTTCCAGTTCCTTGAAGTCATGGGGATATATGAATTCGCGAATGAAGTGGTCCGGCACTTTTCCAATTTGACCGCGAAAGAGTGTTGGGAGTCGGCAAAACGTGTGCTGCGTGCAAAGCATGCTTTGGGGGGAATTATTGATTTTATCTCATCAGAGCACCTGCCGTGATAGTATCTATAGAAAAGGGAAAGGGCGGAGACATCTCTTCGATGAGCCAGCGAGTCGAGGGAGTCGGTGAGGGTAGAATCGTCAATTAGCCTGACGGCTCGTTTCTGAATTGCATCAAGGGTAGCAAGAGAATATTTTGAGGCTCCTCTCCACAGATGAGAGCCGTATTCGAGACAGGGGCGGATTTGGGCCTTGTAGATGGTGAGAAGTTGTGGGGGTTTGTAAAATTGCTTGGACCTGAATAAGAAGCCAATCTTCCTTGCTGCAGATTTCGCCACAGAGGAGATGTGTTCATTCCAAGACAGGTCAGATGCGACAGAGACGCCCAACATGGATAGGCTGTCACACATTTTCAGGGTATTCGAATCGAAGTGAATATCAGGGAAATCTCTATTTTCGCGCCTAGAAATTAGACAACATTGAGTCTTGTTTGTATTGAAGTTAACTAAATTTTGAGAGCCCCATTTATTCAGTTTGTCTAGGTCGAGAGTAATTGAGGAGGCAATATTGATTCGATTATTCGGGATTATGTGTCACTTCTAAGGATAGTCATTGGCGAGATTGATTTTTGGTTCTTGGGTCCAATTCTCAAGGGAACAATGTAACTCTTCTGGCATTTAATTAAAATAATCGTGATTTTTTATTATATAATTAATTGTTATAAATATAATAATAATCTTTTTGAAAGCTGGTTTGATCCTCTTCGATTCCAACCCTCTTAGCAGAACTCTAAAGGTTTACTAAAGAACATAAGATCTAAGATAATGTGACGTTGATTTCCTCAGTGGATCTGTCACTTATAGTATATTTCATTAAAAGTATGAAGTGATATTAGGATGGAAGATGAAAATAGTAATTGTATCACATTCAAGTCAATGTTATTGTGCATTATAAGCACTCATCAGAGATGGTAATGGGCAGAATAATTTTCATACTGTTTTTCAATTTTTCTGAAATATGGGTATTTCAAAAACAAAATGTAAATAAAGAAATTATTTACTATTGGAGTAGATTTATCAATTTTTCAAAAGGATGGTGTTTTTTTTAATCTAACAAGTAAGCTAGTAACGTCACAAACTAGCTCAGTATTACCTCGAAACGAATTTTCCTAATTCCAATCGGGGATTTGAACTCACGGAAAATAAGAGATAGAATATTTATATTAAAAAGACTGATAATGCAGGTCAAATTTTTGAAACTAGAGCCTCTAATATATATACCATATATAGGTTTACGTAAAGAAAAAAAAATTCGATTGTTTTAAAATAATAAAAAAATACAAATCTTTTATAACACGATCTTGAAAACGTTCATTTTTGAACTATTCGTTTCAGGAGAAATTCTTCCTTTATCAATAAATTTCTTTAAAAAAATTGAAAAAAAAAATTGTTTTTGCTAATGTTTCGAAAACAACACTAAGAAATTAAATATTTTGATATAGGCTATAATTTCTTAGGGTTGATTCGAAACATTAGCGAAAACAATTTATTATTTCTTCTTTTTAATTAAAAAAAAATCTATTGATAAAGGGAGAATTTCTCCTGAAACATCTAGTTAAAAAATAAACGTTTTCAAGATTGTGTTATAAAAGATTTGTATATTTTTAATTATAGATACCTATACGTTTATTTGCATCACACAAAGGACAAGTTAATTAATTTCTCCTTATAAAAGATAACTAATAAGATTTTTGTTTCTGGAAATTTTCTTAGTAAATTATTTAATTTTAATTAAATTAACTATAAATATTTCCCTTAATTGATTTTTCTTTCAATGTTTGTGATCAATGCTGAGTAAATGTACCTTCGACATACAGGACACGATATTTTTTTTTTTTTAATAGGACATTTAGAAATTTTACACAATGTTCTGGGATAAAAAAATAAACGCAAGTTATATCGCTCAACGTGAAACAACGTGACGTTTTCGAGTGACAAGTGGATTGGCTGAGGACGGTGAGGTGAAGATTTTCAGCGAAAAACGCCTAAGCACCTGAATCTCGTGTTGTTCTGGCTCTGGAAGACAATGCGTGATTTCATGGTGAGTGGCCGGGAGGCAAAAAACGAAGCCCATCTATTGTCATACAATGGAAAGGTACCGTATGCAAAATAATTATTGAACAAGTAAAACGGACAAAAAAAGTAATCGAGATTTTTTATTCGATCGAAGATTCTTCTTTTAAAAATAGAAAAAGAATCACTTTTTCTTGTTGCAAAAATGGAATGGAAGTTTCTAAATCAATCGGAGAAAAATCAGATGGCGAGAGAGATTTTTTTAATAGAACAATTAAAAAAGACAGAAAAGGGTATTAAGGATAATGTTAATGATCAGGATAATCAAAAAACACAATTACAATAATCGGAAAAGAAGAAAAGAGGATATCAATTAGTATAAGGGAATCGGCCTTGGCTGGCACCTTGATCTTTTAACCCATGCTAGAAACGGTTCCACCCTTTCCCTTTCTTAAGGTTTCCTACTATATGAAACGAAAACGTTTAAACAGTAGAAATCAAGGATAGTATGTCATTCGATTTTTGACAAGTCCTAATGCCCTAGAGTTCTGCAAAATTTTATTTAGTTCTCACAAGCAGAGATTACCTGAAGTAGAGAGAGGTCATACCATCCTTGTTAAGGTTTTGACCAGGTTTCCTTAACAACTTATGGCAAATGTCTGGATGGTTAATGTGTCGTTTGCTCCTGGTATCGGGTTTTTCTGCGGAATTATTTAAATTGCGTTTTATCTTTTGATGGAAATCTATGATCATGTTATTTGTTATTGAGGATACATTTCTTTTTTTTTCTTGTTTGCTATTTGTTAATTTCTTGTATTTGATTTGTTTTGATGTTTTATTAATTTCTGTAGTTAATTTGTATTGATGTTTTGTTGACCTAGCCACCGAGGACTTGTGCTTCTAAGCAGGTCGACTAATAAAAATAAAGATTTATTTATTTAATTTTACGCGTGCTAGAATTTGGAGGGCAAACCAAGTGCCCGGATTTTATTTTGGGCATAAGGATAAATACAACCCTTCTTAAATACTACAAAAAACTATCCATAAAATCACGGATTTAGTACCTACTACAACTACGATCGGTATTTGTCTTTTATATTTTAACAGGTGGAAAATCTGCCTTAAGCGGGGATCTTACAGGCCAGGGGGCTACGCAATTTTTAAAATAATAATTAAAATTTCCTAATTTTAATAAATTTTATTTGTCATGAATTATTCATGGATTTTAAAATTAAAAAAAAAATCACGTGGGCGTCGACGTCTTCGCGCAAGCCGATTATAATAAGATAAGTATAGATAGATAGATATTTCAGTCGTTTTAAAATTTTAAAAGATTGTTGGAGGGAAATTTTAAAGCGATTTTGACTTATTGTCTCACAATGCATTCTTGCGTATTGAGGATCGGTACTTTGAAATTTATCAGTAGAAATGTTAAATGCGCATGCTCAGTACACTTGAATGCGGTGTAAAAATGCATTGAGTCGAATACTCAAGACTATTTTTATTTTGTATCTGATAAATTTCGGAAACCATTTCTTGTAATTGTGAAAAACTGCTCTGTTTATAAATAAGAAATAGATAATAACGATTTTCATTTAACAATTAGGTATTTTGTTAGACATGATTGTTTTTCTAATTTAGAGGAACAATATTTAACAGAAATAGCAGGGAATTGGAGAAAAATTAAAAACACAGTTTTTATTAAATGGGCCAGACATTTCGTCAATTTATTTTTACTTCCTCTGCGGCCCATTTAATCACTCTTTGTCAAAAAACAATTTCATTATAGGTACGACATACGTATAGTGAAATTGTTTTTTGACAAAGAGTGATTAAATGGGCTACTGAGGAAGTAAAAATAAATTGGTGAAACGTCTGGCTCATTTAATAAAAACTCTGTGTTTTTAATTTTTGTCCAATTTCCTGCTATTACTGTTACAAATTTATTATGGATGCAAATAATAAAACATTTTAAGAAATATCTTGATAAGATCTTGATAAAGTGTATACTTAATTTATTATTTGACGGATGAATCCCTGGTGAGCAAAGATTTCCGGATTCATAGCCGTTTTTGGTATATTTTTTCGGATTTAATAAATACATAAAATAATAAATAATAAAATCCGAAATCATGAAAAATAGAGTCAGGAATTATATATAATCGTTCAAATTACCAATGGTAATATATTTAAAATTTCTTAAATCACGAGAGATTTCTTTTCTAAATCTGAGCTGTCATGGATAAATTTCAATACACGTTAGAAGGGTTGAATTCACCATCTCGTAAATTAAACAGGTAACAAAAATTATCCATTTCTGCTTAGATATAATAGAATAAGACAATCTGCTGTGATTTCTTTTTTTAAAAAAGCATATAATTCATAAGAGTATTAAAAAATTTGCAATTTTTTCTATAGAAAGTAGAATTCTAAAATGGGGCGGTTATAAAACACTAATATTTAAGTCTCAACGAACAAATAATCACCGAAAAAACTGAAATTTTGAGGTTGAAAAGCATGCTATTAAAATTTTAAATCGCTACGTGGACAGCTTGCTTTGAAATTTGACATAATGTTGGTATTAATAAATAAAAACGTCATATTTGTGCCAAGTTCAGATTTCTACCATAAGCCGTAAGTTGACAAAAAATATTGCGAAATCACCAAAATTCGCAGTATATGTACCGAGACTAAAAAAATCGCTTTTTTGAAATTTATCACACGAATAGGAGAATTCGGAGATATTAAAAATATTCCCAGCCCATAAGAGATCAAATAAATTAATTAGTTAATTAATCTCAATGAACTTGACATGAATGTTCTCATTTAAGAAGCGTTGGCTTCAGATACATATAATTATTAAAGATGCATCCCTCGACTTTTAACCTTGGCAGTCATTCGTTACGAATGTCTTGAAGCTTATAATTTACCACATAAAAAAAGATTAATTTAAATACATATATTACTCCTGATCTGTTATTATTCTATTCAATTTTCCATATAAAAACATCTCGTTCTCATAAGTATATAAATATATTGATATATTTCTATATTCAAATACATCATGACGTCATTGTGTGTCATCTTTTGTTACGTATTTTTTACCGACTACTTCTCTATTTCAGGGTCCTCTATATAGGATCTCGTGATACATGTCTATTAGGATTCTCATATGGATATATAGGTATAAGTTACAGTAAAAACCCGTTTTTAGTAAGAACGGGTTCTTACTAGTTAAAACTCGTTTTTACTGAATACCTTTGTGGCAACTAGAGTTTACTGATATTGGTGGAGTTTGTTCCAAAGATCCTTTATGAACTTTTCAAAAAAAATTTTAAACGAAAATGTCCAAAATTACATCTTCATTAGAAGCAAAGTTGTAGAGGATGTCTTCTTCTTCTTCTTCATCTTTTTTTTAGGCTAGGTACCCTGTTTTCAAAGTATTCAGTAAAACGCGTTTTAACTAGTAGGAACCCGTTCTTACTAAAAAACGGGTTTTTACTAAAACATATATATATAATCTGCGCGCTATGTAGATACTTATTCCAGGTGTCGTTCGCTATAGGAAATTTAAATGCTAAAATTTTCATTTATCATAAATGTTTTGCTATTAATATTAGAGCAAAATTGTAAATACAGAATAGAACATTATTAAAAGATAGAAAAGATGAGTTTAATACTCAAAAATTAGACAAACATTTTCATTTAGGTATATGACGATTTCTACGTAAGTACTGGAGCTAATAACTTGAAATTTGGTAAGGTTTATTTTAAGAAGTAAATGTTTGTCTCCATACTTCAGTTAGTAGCAATAAGAGTAACAATAATTGGGTGATTCCATACTCTAGCCATCAGTGTTTTGATCTTTGAATGTACCAAATAATATAAGTGTATTATTTTCAGTTTGAAACCGATGAAAAATATGAATTTGCTTCGTTGCCTGGGGACCTGGTTGGCCCCGAAACACCGGGTTGCCAGGCTCTAGGCGCATAATCTTGGAGATTTGATAATTATAATTTTTATTGTACGGCTAAGTTTTTTAGCAAAATTGAAATATAACTAAAAGAATATCTAATTCAAAATTTGTGACACGTGTCAAACTCAGTCTATTTGTTTATAAGAACTTTTTAAAAAAGTGACCTGTCCAAATAATTGTTATAAATTAAATTAGGTATAAAAGCTGGAGGTCAAAAAGTATTACAAATAATTATATTTAATTTTTGAATCTAGACCGCAAACTATTTGTTATGTAATTAGTAAATTGGAAATAAATCGTTTGAAAAATTAAATCTGAATTTTAATGAAAATTATAACGTGTATCTAAAAATTGTATGTTTGGCATAACGAGTATCGTTTCAGATCAAGGGCTCAAGGGTATTTGGGTATTTCTAGAATAACACAAAATAAGAATAATTTCTAACTTAAAAGAAATTGGCCTGGACTTGTTCTTGACTTGATACATCTTGTCACCCTTGGTAGAGATAGCAATTAAGCAAGAAAAGGATGCGTCTATACGCAAACTTTTTATTAAATAAATAAGTTCTCAAACGAAAGAAAAAGTGAAAATATTTTCAATACGGTCTTTTATTTATATTACTTGAATGTCTAACTGGCTTTTCGTCTAAGTAAAAATAAAAATTTTCAATATCCACGCGATACTGACACCCATGAAAAATAATTTGTATATATAATTTTAATAAAAATAATTTTTAAGAAAAAAATAAAACCGACTTCAAAAAAATTAAATGCAACAAATAAAATACACTAAAAGGTATACAATAATTATTATCTTATTTAGTTACAATTAAACTACGATATTAATTACTTTTTTAAGTTGGTGCCAAACAAACTATAGCTATAAGCGAGCGTACCCACCAAACGTACTAAGTAAGATCCGTCCAATGAAATTTAAAAAAAACTTTGCTCACTCTCATCTAAATTTAGTAAGTTTAAATTTAGGGCACATATGTCCAAGTATGTGACTAAAAACTATAAAAATCTCTAATATGGCCAGGTCATTGCTTGGTCATACATCTGCTCTGTGTATTAAAATTAAATTGATAATCAAATTGATTTTTTACCCAAGAGTCTCATAAGATCCTGTGATAGAAGCGCAAAATTAGGTACAAATCGGAATAAGGCTTCAAAATTTATCATTCAAATAAAGTTGTTTAAAAATTTAAATTTTAGTGGTGAAACAAAAATTCTAAAGTCACACTTTCTTCACGATTTCTGAAGAACTACTGAGGCTAAAAACTTGAAAACGTGATATTTTATGTTTTTTCATGTGTTTCACCCCTTTGAATTAAAAAAATCTTTCTCTGGATACATTCATGTTTTAAAACTAACCTTCCTACCAAATTTCAAGTTTAATTAGTTCCAGAAATCTAAAAATGAAACTATATTGGCCTAATTGTTTGATTTTTTTTAGATATTTTCTATCATTTCAAAATATTTTGATGTAGTTTTTAATTTTGAAAATATTTTGATTTTATAATTTTGTTCTAAAATTAATAAGAAAAAATATATGGTAGGTAAATGAATATTTTACTTTTGGATTTCCTATCCAATAAAAAAACATAATGTATCATACCCCACACGAAGTGTAGCTTTTTTGTTATATTATTTATGGGTAACTTCTCTCTTAACGTTTTTAATGTTAATAGATTTATTTAAATGTATATCTTTCTCCTGATCTGTTATTTTTCTATTTGATTTTTCATTTAAAACATTGCGATTTAAATCGAATCATTAATTTAAATATAAATAGTAGAGAAGACATTCCTGACTAATGCATAATTCATTGAGAATCTAAGAGTGATATATAATATATTAAGTCAAAGTGGTACCACCTCGAATGGCAGAATTTTCTCGAATTGCTTTTTGGCACTTGGGTTCAATTCCTAAATACACGTCTTCTAAAAATTATTCATAAAAATCTCGAATTTTGTCAATACAACCCACTCGATTTTTCTAAAGAAATTTAATTCTTCTACTCACGGTAAAATGAGCTTATCAAACTTAAAAAATTTCAGAGGCCAGAATGATTATGTACATAAAACAAAAGTCGTTAATTTTTTTTTTAGATCTCAACCTTATTATAAAACATATTCAGAAGAAACAAAAAGCAGGACCTAAAATTAAGCAACCCGGAGAAATAAATAACACATTTTATATTTAAAAAATAAATATAATTTTTGAATAACAATTTATGAAAATTTAGAAATCTCCCAAAAGTTAACTTAGCTACACGGCTTATGAACGAATTTAATAAAACAAGTAAGATTTTTTGATTTTCAAAAAGATCATGTTTTTTCTAAAATTTCACCATCAATTAATTCTACAATTTTTTGTGTTGATTTGATCAAACACATAACATTTACCCATTAAGGTTGGTGAGAGAAATTTTAATTCTATACCTATGTGAATTTGAAGAGTATGTATATTTATTAAATTCCATAATTGATATTTTACGTGAATATAAAATACATCTCATACATGATATACCCAGACTTTATTCTTAAGGATTAGGGAAACAAAATGTTCAAAACGTAAAAACTTAAATAAATGTCACGATAAAATAAAAATAACTGAAAAATATGGCTAAAGTGAATAAAATGTCAAATAAAGTATAAAACATAGGAATCGTCATATAAAAAAAAAGAAATACTCCACTTCCTGGTTGAGGTTGAGTTCTGAATATGATGAAATTGGATATCTTGAAGAGTTTGTACGTGATTTTGCTGCTTTGGAATTGGGTTAGAAGACAAAACTGTTGGCCTGGCGTGTCCTCGGTGGCCATTTCTTGCGGTTTGGAATTCGAAATACAAACAAATGAAAGAAATTGGAAGTTAGAAATCGACTACCAGTTAAAATAGTATTTACATTAAGAGAGATCATAGCGTAACTGCTAAAGTGCTTGACTACCAGGCAGGTGGATTGCAGGAGTGAAATATCGCTAAAGACAAAAATGTCAGGCTTCTTAAAAAATACAAACAAAACATCATTAGCAAATAATACTAAAAAACCCTTGTATAGCTTTCGGTTTTATTTAAAACCTTCTTCAGTACAAATGGAACAATCTTAAAAAACATTAAGATTTAAAATATCATCATCGAATATTCCGACAGCTCTAAGAGGATTTTGAGTGTTAGTTGCTAATCTGCTCATCCCTGATAACTGACTTAATATACAAAATTCTATTCTATTGTATTAGTAAAAGACAGTGCAAAAACTAATCATTAACACTATTATAGAAAGATCAATCTTTATAATCACTGCAAAAACGCTTAAAATCAAATACTATATAGCTTAAAAGATTTATTCTATAAAAATGACTTCGATATTATCGGGCATTAACTTTTTAACGTCCGTCAAAAAACAATACCAAAAGACTGTATATTGTCCTAATTTGATATTGTGCTCGAACTTTGAGACGTAAAATCAGGCAAAATAATATAGTAGTTTGATAATATTTGATAAATTATTATTTATTTATCAATTGGTAGAATCGATGAAATTATTTTGCTGGGCCATCGAAATATCAAAATGCTTAAAAAGTTTTATCTGGGTCATATGCAGTTGGTACTGGTAATCGTGTTACCTGCATTCGTACCCATCAGCATAACCTAAAGGGAGATAGAGGGAATTCCGGCCTTAAATATTAGATATAACGCAACGACTATACACTTTAAGGGAATTTCTATGAAATGCCAATATATGCAGAAACTTGTCCAATAATAATAATAATAATAATAATATGTATGCCTACAATTTGTCATTTAGTCAACCTTATGAATTTGTCACTGGCGTGCATCCAAATAAAATTTAGTACACATGATTAGGTCATCTCCTACTATTAAATAAAAAATTATAGTCAATATTTCATTAAATGGCCTCTATGTCACTTTTCAAACCTTTATTTCTCAAAAATTGTTAGTTTTATCAAATTAGATTTCATTAACTAAAATATTAAGACTTTTATTTTAAATAAAACGATACTTTATTTTTGCAAATCGGTTAACAAAGAACCGAGTTATATTTGAAAATTGAAGACGTGTAATTTCATCTCTTCCACTTAATAATGACTAACCATAACACTGAAAATGAAAACTCGGCCATAACTCAGTTGTTATTGAACCGATTTTCAAAAATAATATGTCATTTTATTTACAATAAAGATTTTAATGTTTTATCTGATGAATCGTCATTTTGTAAAATTAAAAACTACTGAAAGATATAGAATTACAAAATTAGCATAGTCGCCATTTTAATAAATTTTTACTTTTATTCAAGTAAATCAATATACATGCTTAGGCCATTTATCGCTAATAAATAAATAAACTGGTGTGGGTACCACACGACTTTCACATTAGTTTCTCCCTTATATGAATGAAATCATACATATTTTCTTCATTCACATTACTTTAATTTGGATTTCCATCAAGCCGTTTTGGGAAAATTGGAAAAAAGACGATTTGCAAAATATCAAAAATCTTTAAGTAAACATGTACTTCCGGTTCTTCGATTTTAGCCAAAATCTTCAGGTTTTCCTGATCGCTAGGCAAGAATTTTACCCACTCGGCCAACCTGACTCCTAATTGAGAGTAATTTAATTATAATACAAAATCTAATACATAATATTTTGAAAATTTCAAAATTATAATAAAAAAACAGTGTAGCTAGTAATTATATTTCAGAGCTTTTAGTTTTAGAGTTCTAATTAAGTTTCGCGAATTAAAATGGCAATGTTGCATACGATGGCCAAAAAAATTGGTATTAAAAAAATAATAGTTAATAATTTATGATGACTAGTCGAAACAAGAATAAAAACAAAAAAAAAACTACCTAATAAGTAGCTGGTCAAAAAATGTGCAAATTATATATTTGACTAATTTATCTAATTAGACAGGTCTGGGATGAAAAAGTTTTGTTTGAATAATTTTAGGTATTCTTATAGATTTTCGGCTGCTGAAATCGAAAATGAATTTATTTAACCAAGCAAGAATTAATGACTGTAAGTTTTATAAGTGGGCTCCCCCTATTTTGGAGTCTAAAAATAATTCTAAATAAATAATGTGTTTTTTTAATCATATAAGTATACATTAAACACGTTGAAAAAAGAACATACCAAAATTCTAATTTTGAATAAGTTTTGGGGATTTGAAAAGTGAAAAACGAGAAGAAATGAAATTCCCTAAATTTTGGCATGTGAAAATACTTTTCATTATTATTGGATAAAAATACTTGGTAGGTTTCACATTAAGATATAAAAAAATAAAACGAATTTATTTTTAGAGAATCTTTAATCTCGATATATATATTTCGGGTGACTAACCCATCTTCAGGAGATACAGGAAGTAACTGATCTGAGAAGATGGGTTAGTCACCCGAAATATATATATCGAGATTAAAGATTCTCTAAAAATAAATTCGTTTTATTTTTTTATATCTTAATGTGAAACCTACCAAGTATTTTTATCCAATAATTTTAAAAAATGTTTCACCAAGTACCAACACCAAATTCCTTAAAAACTATACTTTTTATTTATTTATTTTTGATAATATCTATTATTGGCATTATAAAAATAATTTTTTTTAATGTTTTGGGTATTTGGATTGTGAAGAACGAGTAGGTAAAGTACGTAGAGTTACTTTTATTTTGGTCTGGACAACAATTTCAAACATGATCATTTTCTATCCTTGAGTCTGCTGTTTGGATTATATACCAGTATATAATATAATTAACTCGTAAACCCAAATTATTATTATTATTAATAAAGAAGAATGAATAATTTTTTTTGTTGTTTCCAGTAACCTACACAAATGTAACGAAAACAGCACTTGTATAACTTCGTGAGCGGATGGTATCCACTGAGGAAGAGGTGCCATAGGCGCGAAATATTTGGAACTATCCCTTAATTAAATAGAAACATTACTGGAAACAAAAAAAAATATTTATCCATCTTTATAAATAAACATATCCAGTACGCATTATTCGAGTATAACTAGGTACATTATTAAGTAATATATATTTCCATTAATAGATAAATAGAGAATTTCTTCCGAACCTTTAGTAAACGTTTTGAGAATATTTTGATAAAAGAACTGTATTTATTCAATCTATATTTATTTATTTATGTTAAATTAAGTTGCTCTATTCATTTCTTTAGAACCCCTTTCTATATAATCAAAAGGTAAACACTAGCTCTCTTTGAGAAAAAAATAATTCTAAAAGACTTGCCTAAGTATAACAGTTGAGATATCACCACTGAGGATGGTTTTAGAAGAAATCCAAAACATATATGGGTATTGTTTTTAAAAATACCTAAGAGGAAAAGAAATTTTTAGAGACAAGAATAGGTTTTCAGTAAAAAAAAATATAGTTTTGAAATATATACACCTATCTACATTAGGTATGAAGAAAATTCTATATAAAATATTTAATTATTTGGTCTTAAAATTTTCTATTCTCTCTAAGCATTACATATATGTATATAGCGAGTATCATTTTGGATTAAGTGCACACGGATATTCGGGTAATCCTAGAATAATATAAATTGTAAATAATTTCTTAAAGAGGAAAACTGGTCTAGACTTGTTTTTGGATTTATCGCAGCTTAGCTGATAGCAAGGGAGAACGGATTATTCTATCCACGACCTTTTTACAAAATACATTCCCAATTCATTCTTTGATTGAATTACAATGAAATGATAACTTTTAATGGTTATAACGTTGATTTTTCCCTATCGAATTTAGAAATGTAGGAATCGAGTAGAAAAATAATTTTTAAGCAACATTTGATTGACTGTTTCTTGAAAAGATTTTGTTTTGTCAAGAGCTGTTGTATTATAAAGAGAAACAAAGAGGTTGTCCTCTGCTTGATGCAAATAATCCCTGACTTAAAATCTAGTTAAAATTTTAATGTTTAATTTAAAAAATCTTCAATTTAAATTAAATTGTTTATTGTATTTAATTAAATGAAATAATAAATCAATAAAATTTAATCCAGGGTTAAAATAATTTAACTTTTTCTAGCTATAAATCTTATATTGTTAAAGTTCATGGCTTATGATGGCGTATGATGAAACTGTACTAGATGAAGGAGGAGGTATCAGCCAAAGATGGAATCACTGGGTTCAATAAAACACCTTTAATAAAACGTTTCGGCCTGAATTTTATTTGGCCATCTTCAGTTAATTAGGAGTTATACACAAAATGTGGTAAACATATCTGATCGAATCAAGCCTTGTCAAAAATAAAAAAAATTTTAGCTTCATGTAAATTTATAACAGGCCTGGACCCAAAAGTTTCAGAATGAAAGTCTGAAACTTTTGGGTCCAGGCACGTTATAAATTTACATGAAGCTAAAAAAAAAATTATTTTTGACAAGGCTTGATTCGATCACATATGTTTACCACATTTTGTGTATAACTCCTAATTAACTGAAGATGGCCAAATAAAATTCAGGGCGAAATGTTTTATTAAAGGTGTTTTATTGAACCCAGTGATTCTATCTTTGGCTGATACCTCCTTCATCTAGTACTATAAATCTTATAATTTATTTTTCTGTGATTGCTAATACATAAGATCAAATTAAATTCTCAGTTTCGGGTTCAGTCATTAGAGGCAAATTATACAAGAATTTATTTGTATAACAATTTTATTATAAAATATTAAAATAAACTTAGGATATTGAGGGCTCATACTTGAAACGATGATAGAATAAGCCGGTGTATTATTTGTCTTTGCGTTCAATAAATAGTTATAATTAATTAAGTGTGATTTAAATAATTATTTAATAAATTTAATCACAAAAATATAAGCTTCAACAGCTATATATCTAATAAATATTTTGACAAATTTGTTTTCATACACCTTTCCTATTACTATACACAAAAATGTGTTATGGTGACGAGAAAGATTCTATTTGATTTAAGGGCTAAAAAAATCAGGCAGAAAAATTGAAAGAAAGAAAACCCCGAAACATCGTGATTCATGTAAATTTATTAGTGTTTTAATAAATATATTAAAGATTGTATAATGAGGTTTATTTTGAAAAGCTCTAATAGGAAAAGATTAATCATAAGAAAAATTCTAAATATTTTGGATTTTTACACTTGAATTTTTTTTTAGACCTATATCTTTTATTTATTTATCATTTTTTTCGAATCATACACGCTACTGTCATATTAGATGAAGTAATCACAAAAACACACGATTGATATTTAGTTATTTATTTAAAAGTACTACATTATATTTTATTGAAAACAATCACCAATGAAGTGATCGAAACGTCGTGTATATGTGTAAATTTATTAGTGTTTTATTTGAAATTTATTTAATAAAATTTAAAATTAAAAAAATATAATTTTTTTTTTAATTTCAGTGAAATCACACATATTAACCATAATTATTTATTGAACTCGAACAATAATACAATAAAACTTCGGGTTCAATAAATAATTATAATTAATTATGTGTCATTTCATTAAAAATTCAAATTTTAATCAAATTAATCACAAAAATAAAAGCTTCAACAGGTTCATTACTAATGAATACAAATTATTAAGGTAGGTTTCACAAATAAAAGATTATAAGCAATTTGTCTTTTATTTGTGAAACCTACCTAGTAATTTATATTTTTTTAAATTAAATTTTCATTTTACTCTCATATTAGATGAAGTAATCACAAAAATATATGATTGGTATTTAGTTATTGAATTAAAAATACTCCATTTCGATTAAGTCGAGAAATAATCTATTTTATTTAAGGATCTGATATAAAGAGTAAAAACTAACCAAAAAAAAAATTGAAAGAAAGAAAAACCCGAAACGTCGTGATTTATATAAATTTATTAGTGTTTTAATAAATATATTAAATATTGTATAATGAGGTTATTTCTAAAAACTTTAATAAGAAAAGAGTAATCGTAAGAAAAATACTAAATATTTTGGATTTTTACACTTGAAATTTATTTTTTTATTTATTTATATTTTATTTTTTTAATACCTATATCTTTTATTTATTTATCATTTTTTTCGAATCATACACACTACTGTCATATTAGATGAAGTAATCACAAAAAATACATGATTGGTATTTAATTAAAAATACTCCATTTCGATTCAGATGAGAAAGAATCTATTTTATTTAAGGATCTGATATAAGGAATAAAAACTCACCGAAAAAAATTGAAAGAAAGAAAACCCCTCAGCCTGGATGCAGAGCACACTGAGTAGACCTTCGTTGGTATCCTCTGGACACAAAGCAGACGTTGTTTCTGCAGCGCCGGGGGGACCAAGATGGTTTACTCACACAAGGCACTTGTTACACGCTATTTACCCCGAGCGTACACGGGTCGTTCGTTTCGTGGATGGAATGAAATTTTAAAAAAATAAATGGGGGACAGACGGGGGACAAAAACAAAAAAAAGACGGGACGGACGGACGGAGTCGAGATGATATGAGCCACGCTCAGTGTGGGACTGATCAACGCGCCAAGCCAGCTCTTGAGCCGGCCGGTACTTCCCCTCCCGACAGTCCCCCACTCAAACGCATTGCCCTCCCTCAATTAGTATTCCACCCTTCACTATTTCTTTCAGAAAATAGACCAAAAGAAATCACTTTTCCTTAGATAGCTTCCTAAAGGGGTGAATTTGTTATTTTTTCATTTTTTAAAAGAGTGTTATAATTAGGTTGAAAATATACAATGTCCTGATAATGGGCTAAAAACTCCAAATATATATAGAGTATTCAATAAAACTCCAAAAATATAATTACATTATTACATTTTTTTTTAATTTTTTTAAATTTTTATTTTATTTGTGAAACACCTCTTCTATAACTATTTAAAAACTCCTGTGAAAATATTTTGTTTTGCGAAGAGAAAAAGTCCGAGAGCTACTGACCATTTTGGAAGCTGATTTCAAAACCCAAATAACATATCCCTTACTGTAGTGTGATCAGCACACACCCCTAAAGTCAAATTCTTACTCGGCAAATAGAATCGTTTTTAGGTGTAACGACCTTTGAAGATGTCAAAAATTACCGTAAAATCCCCTCAATGACTATAACTCCTAAACTGTTTACTCTATGGCAAATTCCATTAGTAGCGAAATTATAAAGAATGTCACTTTTGACATTTGTGATAAAAAAAGAAAATTTCGCTTTATAAAAATATCTTTGAATTTCTTAAAGATTAATTTAATTAATTTGAAAATAATCACCCAAAATGAGGATGGGGGTGGGGTTAAAAATGAAAATTCCAACTCAACCAAATTTTGTATAGATATTCTGTGGATCCCCAAAAAGCTAAAAATGCAAAAAATGATCACCCAAAATTAGGGGAGGGGGAGGGGGGGTTAAAAATGAAAATTCTAGCTTTTTCCACGAAATTCAACCAAATTTTGTATACATATTCTGTGGATCCCCGGAAGGCTATAGAAATGCAAAAACTAAGTTCAGTTTGGTACAAGGGCCTAGATTTTCATTTTTTGACCCTCCCCCCCTATTTTGGGTGGTTAGTTTTTGTAATAGCTAATTAAAAATATTATATATAGTCAGAACTTTGAGTGGTAAATTTCTCTATAATATACCTAGGTGGGGGTAATAAATTATACTTGAGAATATACATTTTTTTAATTGATAGTATTAAGTATAATTTATTACACCCACATATATCAAAGAGAAATTCTTCACTTAAAGTTCTGACTATATATTATATATAAAATTAAATAATTTCTCAGTGGAATGAAGGAAAAAATTATTTCTAAAGCTCCAATAGCATTTTAATTTTTTCTGGGTTAATAAATATGATATTTATTATTCCGAAGGCGGGCGTCGCAGTTAGTATATATAAAATTTATTTGTTTGATTCTTTAGTTTCGAAGATTTAACCTTCATCATGAGACTTTAAATTAGAAATATATTATCGGTTATTTCTCACGGGTTCAATTATCCAATTGGATATAAAAAAAAAATAGTTTTGTTATTATAACAAGCTAGCCACATAACTAACAAAACGTTTAATTTTATTGATTTGCTAATTTTTCAATGGGAAAGAATTGAGCTAGAAATCTGAAACTCATTAATAGGAGGGCCAAATTTCAGTTTAAGTTAAAAACATTTATAAGCTCTCTATGACGTTTCTATTTTTTCTCTACTTTTTTGTCCGGAATTTTCGGAGCTAGAATTCTAATAAGAATTTAGTGTGGAAAATATGAATATTATGTTTCTATAACCCAGCTATCTCTGACATCCTGTTTTTGAGCTATCTGTATTTAAACAGACAGAGAGAGAAATAAAATCATACTTGAAATGGTTTTTCCTTCATATTTCAGTCAGTAACAATAAGAGTAATAATGCCTGGGTGATTCCATACATTAGCCATCAAGAATGTTTTGATCTTTGAATGTACCAAATAATATACGTGTATTGTTTTCAGTTTGAAACCGATGAAAAATATGAATTTACTTCGTTTCCTGGGGACTTAGTTGGCCAGGACAAACAGGGTTGCCAGGTTCTAGGCGAACGATCTTGGGGATTTGATAATAACAAGAAAGAATATTTGAAAAAAATAAAATTGGCTTTAAATTAATTTTTATACCCAAATTAGGGATTGCAATCCGGAAAACCGGATCCGGCATAATTAACCCTTTAACTGCGGGTATTTTTTTGTAGAACCAAACGCAAAAAACCAAATTCATGTATTTATTGTTATACAGTGGCATGTTTACATACCAGACTCGCTTCTGGCTATAATTTTAGCATGTGGTTTATAAACCAAACCCGCAGTTAAAGGGTTAAACGTCTACCGGATCCGTTAAATTAAATTAAGTGTTTCCTACGAACTTTTTTTCAAAACCAAATGTAATTTTTTATTGTAATTTTAGTTAAAATAAGAAGATTTTTTAAACTCGTGATAGTAATTAAAGTGCCATTGATTAAACAGATTTATCTTATTATTACTAATATAAAAATTACAATTTAACTATAATAGTAAAATGCTATACTAGATTTTTATTGTTAATTCGTGTTTGTTTCTTGATTATTACAGTTTAAATAAAATAGATTTCATAAGCAATAAAAGTTTTTTATAAACTTTGTAATATACACTCAATTATATAGCTATAATTTCAGAATGAAAAACAAAATATGTTTGATTTGGCTAATCTGGCCGGATCCGACCGGATTGAAATTGGTACAGGATTGCAATCCCTAACCCAAATGGATAGTTTAAAATATTGTATTTAAAATTCTGAAGTTAATTTATATTAAAAATGAACAAATAAATTTATAGATTTTCGGTTATTGAAATAACTGTATTGAACAGAGTAAGCAGGACTAGTGCTTTAGTTTGTCTATCACTGGAATGAACAGGTTTCGGATTCAAGATAAACAATCTCGCTATATATACCTACATAGAAATACGACCGCTATAATCATTAATGTATCATTCTAATAAAATAGCCATATTTTTTATTTCGAACTATGAAATAACACAAATTAAACAGGATGGTCTCGAGAGAGAGATTTCAAGGCTGATGTCATGTTTAAAATAAAACCGGGTCTATTTTATAATAATTCTATTTATTTCAGTATACAAATTGTTGAAAAGAAAAATAAGGAATAGTAAAACTACTTCCTTGTTATAAATTTAGCAAATGAGGTTGGAAATAGACTAAACAGATTCATTACCAACTATATAGTAGGTTTATTACTAAATAAATAAAAACTAGTGGTGTTTTTGTTATCAAAAATAGCCTTGCTCTGGGAAAAAATATTCAGTCTAAGCATCTTCAGTTGATTCAAGGGAAAGTTTACTTATGAGGGTTGAATAATTTTTTGATAATCTTTTTATACCTTTTCGGGAGCTGAATCTTTGAGAAAATGGGAAACCAACATTATTGGTTTTACCTTAAAACAAAAAAAAAAACTCAAGAAAGTTTTCAATTTGATCCGAGTTAGTATGGATATTTTTGTAATACATGTCAGGAGTGTTGTATTTACACCGTCGAGTCGGGAGCTAGACCAAAGATCCGAAAAACTAAACATTTGAATAAAGTAGAGAAAATTTTAAAAATTTAAAAAACTTTTAAAATTTAAAAATATAAAATTCTAGGTAGGTTTCACAAAAAAATAAAAGACAAGATGCTTGTTTAGCATATTTTTTTGTGAAACCTACCTAGAATTTTATATTTTTAAATTTTAAAAGCTTCTTAAATTTTTTAAAATTTTCTCTACTTTATTTAAATATGTTTCACCAAGAATCCACACCATTCTCCCTTAAAAATAAATAAATAAAAACAAACATTTGAAACAAAATCAATCTCTAAATGTGGATAAATTCCAGTCAAATATAAAATTTTGATGTCCAGTGATCCCAAATTTAAACATAGATAATATAGCTTAAATATAAATTTGTGAGAGTTTCGAATTAGGAATTTCTTTAAAACACGAAGACTGTAGTCCGGGGTGGACCCTTGTACCGAGAAGAGAACAAGAAATTTTAGGGATTGAGCTGAAGGTATCTATGGATTGGCTGAAGGTTATATTCTGTAGGCTGGAAGACGCGAGTTACAGTCGCTAGAAGTTATAGGAAAATATATATACAGATGGGAATTGTAGTAAATTTATAAGAACTATTCTATTAGGAAAATAGAAGAAAAGCGCGCTTGAGTTAACGAGTTTAATATATGTATATAAAATTTGATTATAGGATCTAGTCAGGGGATCCATCGCCTAAATGGAGAAGGTATCTGCGGGCTTAACGCGGAAGATGTCGGATCATACCCGGCTGCGTCCTGTATCTTTTTTTCAACTCTTGGTTCACTATCAAAACGAGTCTGGTCCCAAGTGCACCAAAATAGGGCAGTGACCGGATAAAAGTTTTTAACTTTCGCTTTCATTTAATGTTAACATATAAATATTCTAAATAAAATTTATTATTGAATATCTGAACAAAATTCATCTGTTTCGATTCCCCAAAGAATCAGACAGATGGGAATTGTAGTAAATATATATTTAAGTGAATGTAATGGAAGTCAGATCAGGGGTAGTGAGGAAAGAAAAAATTAACACATATCAAATAAGGTGTAATTTATTGGAATCCTTCGTCCTTTCCTTTCAAACCGACGTTTCGGAGTTTTGAACACTACTGTGGAGAGAAGAAGGAAATATTTTATTTGTTTCATTCATTGACCCTTTGAAACCCTGAAGAAAGAGGGAAAAAACGTCGGTTTGAAAGGAAAGGAGGAAGGATTCCAATAAAATACACCTTATTTGATATATGTTAATTTTTTTATCTCCTCACTACCCCTGGGCTGCCTTCCATTACATTCAATTAAAATGTCTACCAGTCCGTCTCTCTCCAGAGAAAATTTTGTTGCAAAAAAAAATGCACATATTTATATAGGATCAAGCGGAGGACACCCTCATTGATTTCCGCTGGAAATTTGTAGCACCGATTTAATTGAAAAAAAACACGAGAGTATCTTCTTATGATTTATCAATTAAAATTGACCTCTACTACTATTGATAAAATGAATTTTTTAATTTGATTACATCTTTACTAAACACACTTCAATGATAAAAATTATTTCTTTGCAAATTTCATCTCAAAAACCTTCTTTTTCTCTTATTTATAAATCGTTAACTGTTTAGTTGGATTAATTTTATTAATCGTTAGCATCAATCTGTATTTACATACCATATTTACAAAGTTACGATAACATTCGGAAGTGGAGAGTTGAAATATAAAAGAGTTAGTATCACTAGTAGATTTATTAAAGTAAATTTTAATAAACAAAATTATAATAATATTCTTTGAAATTTTCCTAATATTCTGCCAGATAATGCCTTAACTATCACGAAGTATTTCCTTCATTCCTCAGGTTCCTAGACTTCTAGACAAGATCTCACATGTTATCGTCCGAGGAACTTGTTGCACGTTTGGCTGCTCACATGCGCTATTTGATGAGAGCATCAACTACCTAGGAAGATGAAACGTGAGATCTTGTTTGGACAGTCAGCGATGTGCCTCTAAGAATAAATTTATTTGGGACGAAACCCGTGACAAGAATTTATATAATATATCGGTCACTTGTAAAATAAACTGCAACAGATCGTTGCTAAACTTTATCCAAAGTCATTTGAAATATTAATATGTTTATTCTTTTATTATTAATCAGATATCACTGGCTATTTGCAGTCCATGTTTAAAATAAAATAATAAGGAATTTAAAAAAGTACTATATTACTCTCGAGTAAAGTACTTTAAAATATAATTTGACTAAAAACTTTATATAACCTTTTTTGTAGTCCTCAAAGAATTTAATTAGAATAATAAATGTCATCAAAATTGGTTAAGTCATTTTCAAGATATTTAGAAAAAACTAAAAAAAGTACTGGAATAAAATAGTAATGTTTGTGGATTGATATGTACCAAAAACTAATCAGCGCTTCATTTTGTTAAAATAATGCTAGTTTTTCAATTTAATTTCAATCGGTTCAACGGTGTGTAAAAAATCGTGGACGAAAAAAACGATAACATCCATCCTCACGTACTAAATGAAAAAATCGCCCTTTTTTCCTTTGGATGAAACTCCGTGTAATTTTTGGCAAAACCCTCACGTGCTAAAATTCAACCTAAATTGATACAACAATTGGTTCCGTAGACTTTACCTTTGAAGTCGCGCTTGCCGCGAGACCGATTACAATACTTTGCTGCTTCGCACTGGATAAAGTAAAAACTGACACAAATCAAAAAGTATGAATTTTACATTGAAACAGCTAAGGTTTCGAAACTCAATTGTTTGGATACAAAGAAAAAAAGGAAACTGCAAAAATATACTGGTTTGTTTTCTCTGCGATCGTTTTCTAGCAAATCTTTAGAACGTTCTAATAATAAAATTTAAAATTCAGATGAGTTGTTTTGGATTATGTCACTTCTTTTTTGTGTCAATGTTATATATCTGCAACGGAGGCTTTGTTATTAAAACATTCTTAAAGGTGTGGAGTGTTTGTTTGAAAAACGTTGTGGGTAATTACACATAATAGTGATTCTCACAAGAATCACGTCAGAGATTGCAAATTGAGGAATTTTACATAAAAACGTCTTAAATTCTTCAGTACTTTGCTGTTTATATATAATTCTATGTTTTAATTATTTTATTTTTTATTTTATATGGTCGTGTATTTAAATATATTATAATTTTATATATTTCAATACTATATACTGAAACTTGGTCAATAATGAATGAGTTTCGGTCCAATTGCCTCCCACGACAAGAGAAGACCGAAAGCGAGAATTGTCCTCTGAAAATATTCAAATAAAACAATAAATATCGTTTTTTATATTTCATTTTTTTAATATCATCAAATTTAACATTTTAGTGTTGGCCAAATGCTTTGTCATGGGCGAGGAGGGGAAAAATTAGCTTTTAATTATTTATTCAATATTATTAATATAATCCTATGCTGTTCTGTGCTGCGGCTTGGGCTCTTGGCGCGAGTCCCTGTGCCCAGTCTGACCTATTGCTTTTAAGTAGGCATAAATAATTTATTTTAAATATATTAAATTTGAATATATGAAATGATATAAAATTCAGTATAAGATTATACCTGAAAAAAAATGTGTGAAATTCCATCGCAAAAGAGGCTGCTTGTGCGCTTGCAGCCTCTGGATATAACAGACGAAAATAATTATAAATAAAAAAGAAATCGATCCTATTTTATCGATTACATCTATTTGAATGTTCACAGTATCATTCTATAATATAAGAAAATAGCAGTTTGATTAAGAATTTTGTAGTTCAAAATAAATTTCATGAAATGATTCACCGGGAGCGAATCAACTAGAAATGGACAAAAGTTTTATTTTTTTTCTAATTAGATATTTATTCAAATCTATTGAAATTTCATATCTGTCTGTTACTTTTATGTTACTTTTAAATCAAATAATTATTATTAGGAAATTTGAAATTTAAAGGATAGTTTATTTGAAATCCAATTTGAAAAAACGCTAATAACTCGGTTGAATTTTTTTTTTTTAAATATGAAATTAATAGATATTATAAAACAATCAATTATAAATAGTTGCCTTTAATTTTGAACGAAATAGGTTAAGTAGTTTTTGAGAAAATTGTCAAAAATCCCGAAAACCGTCTGTGAAAGCCATTTTAGAAGCCCTTTTAAAATTCACCTCCATGCCACAAGTCAATGTTTCGTTTCATAATACTTTTTTAACTATTTTTTACTATTTTCTCAAAAAGTACTTAACCAATTTCGTTCAAAATTGAATTACATTACTAATAATTAATTGTTTTATAATATATATTAATTTGATATTTTTAAAAAAAATTTCAACGGATTTTTTTGCGTTTTTTAAATTTAGACTTCAAATAAACTAGCCTTTAAAATCCAAATTTCCTAATAATAATTATTTGATATAAAAGATAAATGGAAATAGCACAGAGGTATGAAATTTCAATAGATTTGAATAAATATCTAATAAGAAAAAAAATAAAACTTTTAGCCATTTCTAGTTGATTCGCCCCTAGAGAGAAGAAATTGAATCCTTTCATACAATTTCTTTTAAACTACAAAATTCTTAATTAAAATGCTATTTTCTTATATTGAAATGATACTGTGACCCTTCAAATAGATGCACTCGATAAAATAGGATCGATTTCTTTTTTATTTATAATTATTTTGGTCTGTTATATCCAGAGGTTGGGTCGCAAACGCCCAAGCCACTTGCCATGGAATCTCACACATTTTTTCAGCTATAATCTTATACTGAATTTTATATCATTTCATATATTTAAATTTAATATATTTAAATATACGATTATATAATATAACAACTAAAATAAAAAAAAAATTATTTATGCCTGCTTAAAAGCAATGGGCCCGAGGGAGTCGCGCTAAGGGCCTAAGACTCAGCACAGCAAATCATTATATTATTAATATTGAATAAATAATTTTATTAATAAATAATTAAAAGTTTATTTATTCCCCCTCCCTCGCCCATGACAAAGCATTTGGCCAACACTAAAGCAAATTTAGAGACAACACTAGACAAATTAATTTCTTTCAGTAAATTACATTCAATGTTCATTAAGTTAAGGTTATTGTATATATGCAAAACATTTGAGCTCTTTTTGTGCAATTTTACCATTTTTATTAGAGAACATTATGTTAATGACAGTTTTTATGTTTAACACATCTTCACTTTAGACCTGGAAAATTATTTTAAAAAATAGCACTGATTTTATCACGTCTATTGTCGTTTATAGTGGATCCAGCAAAAAGGCACACTTAGTAATAATAAGTTCCCACCATTGACATCTTTTGGGATACACAAAGAAGTGATTTTACTATATGTTTTTTCAAATTTACTAATGAGATCAAGGGGGTGGCTTATATGGTAAGATTTCGATTTAGTAAAAAATATTTAACAAGCCTACAGACAAAAACATTATTTTTCAATTTTGTAATAATATCGAAGTATTTTAATGAATAAATTTAAATACATTTTTTTAATTATAGTATTTATTATCATAGTTTTAGTATATTCAATAATTTATGAAACATTTTCTAACTACAGAAACCTGGCAATTTTTGTAATTAAATAAAAATACCTATTAAAGCTGATTCTTATCATTCTCATAAATAACAACCTAGACTGAAAAAAGAAAAAAAAACACTCAGGTAAATTGCTATTAAATTTTTCCCATTAGAATAATGAAAAATACATAACTACAATAAAAATATATGCATATATGCAATTTCTTATTTTTGGTTTTTAGCTGAAAATTTCTCAAAAAAAGAAAGCAAAATAAAACATTCCATTTCATTATGAATAAGAAAAAAAAATATTTAATTGATGATTACCAAAACAAATGGGATGTTGAAAGCATAAGTTACCGCTAGATCGGTAATTTTAAGCAATATGGTGGATATTGTTTAGGGCTGATTAAACGGGTAAAGTTGGAAAATACTATCGCCTTCTTTTTAGGGTTTCTTAAAACGTAAAATGGAACTCTCTTGTTTCAAATCTATCTTTAACTCTACAGAAAATTACATTTTTTGAAAATGAAAGTATTCCAACTTTTTCGTTATTATTGAATAGTCTTCGACTCGAAATAAAAATAAAAACTCGAAATTTCTATCTCTTTTTTATCACGACTCTTGGATCAACCCTGGACTATAGGGGTTACATATTCTTGATATAGGTTTTTTAACTTCAAATTCGGACTTTTCCATATCAAATTCAAGATTTTAAAAATCAAAATGAGATTTTTTTCAAATCAAATTTAGAATTTCTATAAAACCAAGCATATTTTACATATTAAATTATAGCTTTTTACTTGAAAACGTTTTCAGAGAGTACAAAATGCCAATCTTGAAACGTTTTAGTTGATGAGCTGAAAATTGGTGGGCAAATATCTTAGAATGCTTCAAATTTTAGCTTTTTACCTGAAAACCTTTCTTGAGTTTACAAAATGCTAATCTTGAAAAGTTTAAGCTGATATGCTGAAAATTGGTTCGCAAATATCATTTTCACCTACTTATTAATAAATTCTGAATTTGATTTGAAAAAGTCCGCGTTTGATTTTTAAAATCCTGATTAAAAAAAGGATTAAAGTCAATCATCGCCTGATTTATCATAATTTAAATTTATTTAAAATTTCAGGGTTCCAAAATAAATTTTTAAACTGGTTATAAATCATTTGCTCGGGTGTGATCCCTGAATGATGATATATGTTAAAACCAAAGTACTTAACGAAAAGACGATAAATCAACTGGACAGAAAAAAATGAGAAAATAATACGGGCGTTGTTTTTCTAATTGAAAAAAACAAAATGCATTTATATAAAGCGCTTTTTGTTGCTTAATACAAACGATTCGATTGTGTATTGGTAACAAAACTAAACGAGCACCCAGTAAATAATTTTCTAAAGGCAATAAAAAATATTTAAGTATACATAAACCAGTGAATGTTGGTGACTTTTGTGACCAGGGGAAGGGGATGTTGTCCAAAAAAGTGCAGCTCATTTTTTTTGAAATTTTATTTTAATCTTGGCATTTTTTTGTAAATTTCATCGAATACGGCATCATTTTCGGAATTTTTCAAATTTAATTTTTTAAAATCAATATAAATATGATTTTATTAGCATGCTAAAGTAAAGAATACTTATTCGTCAGAAAATATTTAATATTCAAAAGAAGATTATATTAAAAGTTAAGCTCCAAAATATTAGTGAAAAAAATGATAATGACCTAGCTTAAAAAAAGATTTAAAAGAAATATTATCTGCTTAAATAGGTACTTACTTAAATAGAGGATAAGAAAATAAAGATATAAACGGGAAAATATCAATGCTTACCTGAAACAAAAAAAAAATTAAAATTAATATTTAAATTACAAACAGAAAATATATTATTAGTAAAATGGAAACAAGAAATTGATCTAAAGAAAATCACAATATGTAGATTGTCATATACTAAATTCAAGCAGTCATGGATAATTTTATTCACAAAAAGAAATCAATGATGTTGACCTCTGTTTGATTCTTCGAAACTATAGTCACAAACAAATAAATTGTACCTATATAGCAGTGCCGGGTGGTGATTTTTCAACCACGGGATCCTGTCCAAAAAAGAAACTTTCATTTTTTTAAATTTTATTTTTAAAAATTCAAATTTATGGAATTCGGTATCATTTTCGTTATTTTTCATATTTAACATTAGATTTTAAAAAAATATATTTTGGGACCTTCGTCCTAAACGGATACTGTTTTGTATGAGTGAGGGTAGGAGTCAGAAATTAATTCTTGTGACTTAAACTCTACCATCCCTGAGATGGAAATCGACCATCTTCCACAATGAATCAGCATGTCTTTCAGAAAATTCTATTACTATAAGCAAGCTATAACTTGTCTATAGCGCTCTTAGTTATTTCCGATTTTATATATTGAGAGTTTTTAGAAATGGATTAGTCCAGAGATGCTCGAATCATCTTTATTTATATCTTTTTTGAAAGATATTAATTTGCCGATGGTAATAGATTCAAATTTACTAGAAAATCATAAGATGGTGTTTTATTTTTTTTTACGAGTTTGCATATGTCAGAGAGGTTCGTATCCCGCAGGTGAGCCAGGTGGCCCGGATTGCTGTTACTGGCACTCGGGTTCGATTCCCGAGGGGGTGAAAAACAACCCCTCTGACATATAATTAAAAATATTCCACTCCATCGGATTTAATAGATGACACCATCTTATGATTTTCTAGTATATCTTTTTTGTTCCTTACCGAGAACAATTTTTATTCAAATAAAACTCGTCTGGACTTGTCTTTAACATACTTGAACTGGATGATATACCAGGCAGGGACCTTCTTAAACCTTCTATCCGCGCACTTTTCGGAAAATAATTCAATTTAATTGCCCCTTGAAACTATGCAACAATTTTATTTCATTTCGAGAACTATTTTACCTACTTTTTAAAACAATAAAGTAAAAAATGTTTTTTATAGAAACGTTTGAAATAACGGATAATAATTTGAAAATTTAAAGATCCTCCTGAAATTTTGAAGTCGATCCTATAATACTATTTATGAATAGGAAAAAAAATATGTGAACCTTATCCACATAAGCTCACGGGGGAAGTGAAACATTAATTTTAAAACTCACTATAATGAGTTTGATGAGTTATAGTTATAGTTCATGGCAAACAAAATTTATTAAAATTAGGAAATTTAAATTATTCTTTTAAAAACATGACTTGTCTTTTATTTTCCCTCTATTAGAACATTTCCCCTTTATAGTAACAAAAAAATTCAAACAGATAGGTGGGTAAAGAAGTTTCACTTCAAAAAAATTCAGTCGAATTGATAACCTCCTCCTTTTTTGAAGTCGGTTAAAAATACTCTAAATGTTTATGGAGAGCCGATAGATCCTGCCGTGACTTCTATTCTAAATGTTTAAAATTTTAGGGATGCGCCGCATCCACAGCATCTATGGACCACTGACATAAACAATTTTAATACTTGAAAAGGAAAATACACTAAGATTCAATTTTTGACTTTCACTCAGGAAACGGGAAATGAAAAAATAATATCATATTCAGAATTTATGGAAAAATGTTTCACGTTTTGGTGAGTTCTAGAATCGTTAATTCTTCACAGATCATTTACATTTAAAAATAGGCATTGGATAAGTTTTTGCAACTAGATGAATTAATTATTCTGTGATGTAGCTATTATATAATTTAATCTTTATAAATTATAATTTCTCTTGAATATTTATGAAATATTTTACCACAAGATTATCGCATTAGGAATGAATTAATTAAATATACTCGTATAAGAACAAAATATCATCTCTCAAAAGTTAGGTCGCGGCCGAAACTTCATGTTAGTAAGCAATTAAACCACCAAAACATCAAATCTATAAATATATAAATTCATCAATATTAAAATATGATTAATTTTCTGACGTTTCGATGTGATTTTGGTCAATCATCAAAAATTTGGCGGGGTTCGCATCTGGCATATTATAATACATTTATTAAATTTGATCTTAACGTATTTTCATTCACTTTATTTATAAAGGCCCGCATCTCCTTAGCCTGACCAGGGATTTATCGGGTCTTCTTTGAAAACCTAAGACCTTATGCCAGGATCGTATTATAGTCACCGGGGTGACGAGAAAGTAAAAATTGGATTTTTTGCTCGAGGGGTGAACCGCGACCTAATATCGTGTACACCTATTTCCACTTCCACTTTCATTTCCAAGTAGAAGACAATAGATGAAGGGGCATTATCTAATGAATTCCAAAATAATTCCACATAATTCTAAAGACGTGTACACCTGATTCCAATGATTCATTCATCTTAAATTGTTATTGTATTTGTATCAAACTCGGTTGTTTGTATATCGGTTTTCAAAAATAATGGGTCAAAGTGTTCACAATAAAAAACTTGACATTTTTCAATTCAAACGTAATTTGATAAAAGTAACGACTTTCGAGATATAAAGAATTAGAAAATTGACATGACCACAATTTTAAGATTAATGAATCGTTTAATCCCTTACCTCTTAATAAAACGTAGTTTTATAAATAAATCTCCTGTTTGTCAATCAATTTTAAAAAATAAGGTGTCATTTTATTTATAATAAAAGACTTAACATTTTATCTAATAATGTCTTTTTTGATAAAACTAACAAAAAAGAAAAATCAGTTGATATATCAGAAAATGGCGATCTCGTCAATTTTCCAATCCACTATATTTCTGTAATCCTTAGTTTTATCAAATAATGTTTTGTTTGATAAAAAGTTAAGCCATTTATACTGAACAAAATGACACTTTATTTTTGTAAATCGGTTAAGAAATAATGGAGCTATCGCCGAAAATCAATTTTCAATATTGTATAAAATGAAAGAATAATATTAACATAAATCGGTCGTTTGCCAACTGATTTTCAAAACTAAGATGTCGTTTAATTCACAAAAAAGCCTTAAAATTTTAGCTAATAAATTTGATAAAATTAACAATTACCTACTGAGATATTAAGCATTGGAAATATTGTTTTTAATTAATACAAATTCTATGAATATGCGTTAAAATAATAAAATGAAAGCTTAACATATAAATAAATTCACTATTTTAGGCCAAAAAGTGGTTTTTATTTTTTTCTACTATGGCGTACCGTTTTAAAAAATTTGAAAAGCTCATAGTATATAGGGAAATAGATAAGGTTTGAAAAAAAAATAGTTTCTTAATTGTGCCAAAATTGTATCATGGTTAAAAATTGAAATTAAAAGAAAAACAATTTTTTTCGAGGATCTTATGAACCGATATAGCTTTTTTTTCTAGAAGCTATTATTAGTCCCCAAAATATATTAAAAATCATCAATTGGTTCAGACAATCCTGGGAATTTTTTTTTTCTGTTTTTTACATATTTTGCTTTTTGTCAAAAACCAATTGAATTAGGGATCTGAAACTTTCGTTATTATTTTATTAGTGCCTATATATCCTCTAAGTATCATTAAATTATCTTTCGGGGAAGTTTTAGTATATTTATACCCCTATGGCCTTTGAAACCGCCAAACGTAGCCTCAAACAGGAGCACAATGAAGTCTTACTGATTGTTTAGGGAGTCTATAAAATGACAAGAGCTCGGATTTTAGGCACTAAAATCTTTAAAATAGGCAGGCAAATAAGCACTAAAAATAACTAAAATAGGCACTTAAAAAGGCATTTTAAGAACAAAGGGCACTTGAAAATAAAATTAAAATATTGAGTAAGCGGTCTGTAAGTAATACCAAAATTTTTTCATCATTATTTTCTGCAGGCCACACGATACCTGTACAGTGCACAAGAGTATAATACAAATTCCCATTAAAAAAAGAACAATACATAATATTTTTAGGAGACAAGGAAATTGAAACTTAGTTAATACATATCTAGCTCTACCAATTGTTTAACTATTTGTTGCTTCAAGTTCGGAACAAGTTATTAAATATGGTCCACTTTTTTTTTATTTTTGTGTGTCCTAGTCGACCCGGCCGCCGCCTAGCGCCTCGATAAATATATTTTTCGAAATATTTTATTAATAATTCAAAAAAAAACTTTTAAATTTAGAAAATGTTATAGAGTAAAAAATGGAAATAGCCAATTTTAGATAAAATAGCCACTAAAAAAGGCATTTCTAGATGAAATAGGCACTAACACACAGAATAGGGCAAAATAGGCATTATAGGCACTAACAAATGCTTCTTATTTTATTCGGAATTTCATGAAACGCATAAATATCATATTGCCCTAAATTTTAAGACATAAATAAAAAAAGGCAATTAGGGCGAAATCCGAGCCCTAAAATTGACCTGCATTTGCACATTATAATTTGAAATCGTCACCAACTATGGTTAAAAACAAGTCTAAGCCCTATTCAATAAAACTTCATTTGAGATTGTATAAATGATTTTCTATAACTAATTAAGTATATAAAGTTTTTATTAAAAAAAAATTCAAACAGGTTCTTCCACCCCCGCATCTTCACACCTTTCTCCAAAACGGAAAAGCGATATTCTAACCAATTAAGATAACTAGATGAAAGAATTTAAACGGACAGAAAATTCGAAAGTTAATATTCTATTGCTTTTTTTTTCCATTCCTATCATCGCGAATTTCAACATGATTATTATTATTATCACTAATAAATATAATATTGTTTAGATATACACCTATTATGTATAATTTAGAAGAAAAAAATAATTACAATTAATTTATGATAATAGAGAAAAAATATAAAATTTCACTTCATTGTCTACTTAAGAAAACTAGATAGTGAATACTGGTTAATTGGCACAAGAACAATTTGTTTCAATAAGCTGACTGCCCCATTTATGAGAAACAATTTTTTGCAAAATGGCGCTATTAGCTCTTAAATATATGACTCAAAAAAATAGTTGTTGATCAGAACAAATGCAAAATTAAACTAATTGCATTTTTCGTAGTTTACGTTAAAAATAAAACTTTCTGACCCAGGGTTTGGTAAATATTTTTTTTATAAAAACAATCCAGAACAAGTTTATTTTATTTTACAATCAATAACAATTTTTTCATTTCTATATATTTAAAACATTATAGCCATACTCTCACCAAAACATCAACAACTGACAACTAGTAGATGCGCAGATTCCAGATCTACTTTAGGCGAAAAATACTCGAGTCAAAAGATATTTATTTATTAAATTATTTCATATATCCGATTAAAAATAATAACAACTAACGTCTAAATTAAAATAATTATTTTATGTGTTAAAATTTATAATTTCAGTCGAAAAAAATTTAGATTTTATTTTGGCTTGCGAGGTAGTGTTCGAGTAACCTGTATTAGACACCCCCCCAGGACAAAATTCTGTTTGCGCTACTGAATGCTATTATTATATTTCATAAGGTTTTTAAAGGCCACTATGGGTCAGTGGTCAGAGTGCCGGGCCACTGTTCTGAAGTATGCTGGTTCGAGACTGAGTGTCGGCAGATATTTGCAGCCGCCTCCTCTTGGAAAGCAATGGCAAACTACCAAGAGTATACTTGCCTAGTCAACCTCTCCAAACTAGTCGTTCGGAACCGGTGTTAAAAAAAAGTATGTCCCGTATATCTGCGTAAAACAGCTAAACACATTCAGCACAGGTATATGTGGAGAGGTGCCGAAACGTCAGAAAGACCTGATATGGCAATTAATGAAGAAGAGGAGGTTTTTAAAAAAATTTATTGAGAAGTTTATGAATCATTCTCCGATTAATCTTGCAAGATTCACCATAATTAACTATTTACAATAACCCTGCGTTCAAGTCTCCTGTGTTAAAGTTTGCGATTCCAATTCTAGTAACATATTATTATTAGCTATACAATGTGATTATCTATCAATCGTTCAAGATGTAAAAATTTCAATTTTTCTTCATAAATCTAAAAAATCTGTTTTGCTATATCATTATAAAAATTCCTCCTAGAATGCACTTATAATTTTTCTTTTTCTAGTACGTATATATTATAAATTTTTATCGATTCGATATTCTTTTCCCATTCATTTTAAAGTATCATTTTGGTGTGGATTGCTCATTTTTTTAAAATTTAATTAAATCAAACATCTATAATTGAATAGAACTCACTCGGATCGTTTTCTTTCTTCTATGCTCAATTCCAGACAAAAGCATTTCGGCCTGAATTTTAGAAATTCGCGTGTGAACTTCTTCTAATTGGTTCTAGCAAACCGCTCTCTCGGCTATTCTTCGCCATCGTTTTGAATGCTCTTTTATTTTTCATCTCGCCTTCCTTTCAAATTTTTATTTAAAATATTACCTTCTTCACTTTTTTGATAATGTCTTCACCTGAACAGGAAGTTGCTTTCAAATAATAATAAAAATCCAGTCATTTCTTTTTTTTAATGGAGTTCCGTTTCCCTCTTTCAAAGTAATACGAGAATATTTTTGTCAATGAGCGGAGGAGATTAAGACGAAGAAAAAACATCTTATATTCTCTATTATTTTATTGTGACATTTTATGTGAAAATTTCATTAAATATTAAAAAAAAAATGTAAATCATGATTCTTAGCACAAAATGATGAATGATTACTTTGGAATGAAATAGTTCATTCCATTTAAATATTGGTCATGATGTATTTTTTTTAATCAAATGATAAATCTCTTGAATTTTGACCATATGGTGATAAGGTTTCACATATTGTGGGTAAATTATTTTTAAGGAGAAATCACTGAGGTTTTGCTCTGCTTTATGCAAATAAACATATAAATATACAAACATACATTCATACATACATATACTCGAATATTTTAATTCTTACACTTAGGGCAAGTTGTATGTCGGTTGGTAGTCTTTGTAAAAGTTGACAAAAGGTAAAACCTTGGAAGTCATCTTGTTCCCGGCCAATCAGATGACACGCACTTTCATCTAATTGGCCATCCGGCCGGGCGCAAGGTGAATTCTAATGTTTTACCCTTTGTCAACTTTTACAAAGACTTTACCAGCCGACATACAACTGACCCTTATAGTTTCGAAGGTTTGATCTTACAATATAATAACTTTTAAGGAGATAGGTGTTGGTTCAAGGGGAAACATTTCTTACTTCATTTATTATTATTATTATATAATATTTATTTAGATAAAGGCGCTGCTGGCTTTGTAATAATTAATTGTGGTTGTTTTGAGGTATATGTTTTGCCCATTCGAATCCGATGGATTGCTTTGAACATGGGTATGCATTTAAATTTTTTATACAGGGTAGGGCATAAAGATCTACCACACTTTGAAGAGGTATAAAAAATGAAAAAATTTAACTAGAAAAAAATGAATATATTTTTGAAAAGAATATAAAATAAATATTTTTAAATGTGTTTTTAAAGACAAAGGGGGGGGGGGAGTCAAAAATGAAAATTCTAGCCCCCTCGACAAAACTTAACCAAATTTTGTATACATATTTGGGTCCCAAAAAGGCTAGAAATGCAAAAACTAACCACCTAAAATGGAAGGGGAAGGTCAAAAATAAAAATTCTAGCCCTTTCGACCAAACTATATAAAATTTGGTTAGTTTTTGCATTTCTTGACTTTTGGGAGTCCATTTGGTTGAATTTGGTCAAAAGGTTTAGTATTTTCATTTTAGACCTACCTCCTTCCATTTTAGGGGGTTAGCTTTTGTATTTCTAGCCTTTTTGGAGGCCGTATATGTATACAAAATTTGGTTAAGTTTGGTAGAAAGGGCTAGAATTTTCATTTTTGACCGTCTGATATAATGTTTAAAACACATTTAAAAAAAATAATTATTTTATGTTCTTTTCAAAAATATATTAAGTTTTTTTCTAGTTAAATTTTGTCATCTTTTATACCTCTTCAATATGTGGTAAATCTTTATGCCCCACCCTGTATTTTGATTATACTACATATTTTCCATTTTTGTATTTTAATTGTTCTGAGTTTCACTGGTAACTTTGTATGATTGTATTTATGTAATCTATTTGATTTCATTGACTATTTTAGACTGATGATGGTGGAGAGTTTCTACCGAAACTGTCTCGTGCTTCAAAATCAATAAATAACATCCACACATGACAACACATTTATTTCATACTGAGTAAATCCTTCTTGTCTTCTCATCGAGCAATCCATCGGGTTCGAATGGACAAAACACCTCAAAACAACAATTAATTATAATATTTATTATTAAAAAGACTGATGATGACTAAGAGTAAGCTCGGAAAGACTGGGTCAAATTTATATTACAGAATTATTAATCTAACAGAAACTTTATTTAAATAAAATTCAACTAAACGTAAAAAGATACTGATCAATTCATTGATTCCCAATATTATCTAAAAATATTTCAATAATAAACAAATAATAATAAAATTAAAAGTGAGAGACTTGAATGCAACAAATTTTTGTTCAAAAATGCAGAAGGCAAAATTTAATTGAATTAATTATAAATAGAAAAATAAATGAATACTTTTGATTTCTTCAAAAGAATCTCTATATTTTCTTAATTAAAAAAATTAAATTGCATTTTGGTTATCAGAAAAAATGCCATTCTTACATAAAAATGTGAAAGTTTAAAAAAAAAGATAATAAGAAAAATTAAAATTCTTATGAGTATTTTTTACTTTATTCTATTTATGGTATTCTGTCGGAATTGATTCCGTAAATCGTGATCAATGATCATCAATTTCAGCACACTTTTATTTTATTTATTTATGAAATATTATTATTACTACTATGAACGCGCGTTTGTTTCTAGAGACATATCTACCATATTTTTTCCGGCTCATTTTCTCAGTATCTTTTTAATTAATCTTTTTATCTTTCTACCTGATCACATCCGAGTCTAATTCCCTGATTAGGTTTCATATTGGCCGGTTTTCAGGCTAATAAATCTTGAACAAAACCTATCATTGATAGGTAAAAGGATAAAAAAAAAGAGAGGCGAGAAAAGCAATAAAAATACTAGAAGGAAATATGAAAGAGTCTATTAAAAAAATAAATAGTTTTCAAAATAACGAACAAAATTGTTAATTTTCAAATGGATAAATAAATAAAATCTATAGTTATAAAGGACTTTGGGATCGGTGGAATTTTTATTGATAATCTTGTAAAAGGGTAAACCCCTAGATCCAATAGTAGATTTTTTGGCTATATCTATATTTATTTGATTAAAGAAAGAAATTTCTGTAGAATAAAATTATACTATCATCAATAAGAACTTAAAAATTTTTTATAAGTAATAATTTTATTTATCTATTTATTAATCATTGATCTTACTAGGAGCCTGAATACCCACTCTAACAGATTTTTGGATTTCCGATAAAAAAATTAAATTTTTTATTGTAAAGGATAAATAAATTGAATTGCTTCTTTCCAGTAATTTATTTTGTCATTCAAATGTATAATCCAAATATTTTGAGAGCACTAAACCACTCCCCACTCACGAAGGATATGGAAAATAAGAACATTGATAAGCTTGATTATAAAACACACACATTCATATATATATATATATATACAAATTCAAATTAGATAACATGCGAGTATATACAATTATTTACATCTCTTTATAATGAAGTCCGAATGAAATTTTTTGTATATACTCGCATGTTATCTCATTTTGAATTTGTATGTGTGTATATATACATATGTATGTGTGTGTTGTGTAATCAAGCTTTTATCAATGTTCTGTACAAACTGATGGGGTCGCGGTCGGCACATGGTGAATTCGAAACTTAAGCTCGATATAGGCTAGGGGTACAGCAATCTTGTGTTTGAAATCGGAACATCGTAAGTAGACATTTACATGAAAGATTTTTCGTTTTTTTTTTTCCTAAAAAAGGCAATAAGGATTTTTTAAATTAGTGTACTTATCAAGTCTCATGAGCTATTAGTCTTGTTTAGATTTTAACCCGATTGAAATAAAGGAAGGATCTGTAAATTAGGAGTGTCGTAAAATAAATATTTTAACCATTTATATATCGTCTTCGGTAAGTTGCAGAGCCTTGAAATTTGAAACTTAAGCTATTTAGAGGCAAACAGTTTCCGAGCATCGCTCGGTGCTCCAGGCACTCTATATTTATTTGATTAAAGAAATAAATTTCTGTAGAATAAAATTATTCTCTCATCAATAAAAACTTATAAATTTTTAATAAATAATAATTTTATTTATTTTATCTATTTATTAATCGGTGATCTTACTAAAGCAATCTGAATACTCTAGCAGATTTTTGACTTTCCAATAAAAAAAAAATCTTTTAGTTAAAATAAAATCATTAATGAGAAAATTTAAATATAGAATGATTTATTTATATTTATTTTTTTTAATTTTATTAATTCATCACCAGATTTGTCAGTAGTTTTGAACTGATGGTATTCAAAATAAATAAATTCTTAAAATATGAGAATAATGAGTCATTAGTTGGAGCTTTTAAATATAAAAAACTGGATATTTTTTAGATAAATTTTATATATCTGAATAGGTGACTTTAAAATTTTTACATTTAATTTCTAGATGAAAAATATGAATAAAATAAATATACCTTGTATAAAAAAATATTAAGAGAGATTGAATTCTTGATCTGATAGAATCCCTATTTATGCTTTTTTTTATATAAAAGGGTAGTTAAGCGAAATCATTACACCATAAATTTTGAGGAGATTTGATCTAAGTTATGCTTTTTAATGGTATAAAAATATTTTCTATGAGAATGACTTGAGAATGAATGGTACATTAGATATTTGATTATACCTGAATAAATATAATATATAAAAAAAATACTTACATGAGAGTAAAGGAAGTGAGACAATAAGAATCGTGGGATCAAAATGAGAAAGTAAAAAATTGTTGCTTACCTGAAACAAAGAAAAATTACATATTAATAACTTAAAAAATTTGATAGGAATTATCAATATAATGTTAATGTTAGAAAAATATTTATGTTTAGTAGATTCATAAGTAGTTACACTAAAAAAGATTTTAATTATTTTTAATCGTTTTAGAATTGAAACAATATAATCCCATTTTGATTATTAGTAGGATTCGGAGTTGTAATTCTTTATCTGCAAATCACAATACAAGGTAATTCAATATTAATACAACTCAGGTACAATCAACTCTCGATATAACTCGTATCATAGGGGCCGGTGTTTTCCCTGAATTACAATAAACCCATCTTATCGAGTGAAATGTATAAAGAATGAAATATGATACTCTATCTGAAGTAATATTATACTTTAATGTGATGAGGTAAACAATACATATCAGATAAGAAACAACAAATAACAAAGCGTGGTACTGAAATATAAAAAGGTTGAGATTACAGTATAAGGCTACTGAATTTAAAATTTTAGTCAGAATCTAATTTACACACTCTTTCGGTAGGCCAATTATAAAAGCACGTTTGTGATTGGTATGCTACTTTGATGATATCTCCCTCATCAGATTTAGAATTGAAAAATCTGGATATTTTCTGCAGCTAATATTTTTGATCCTATAACATTTTTAGGCGACCAGCATGCAGCGATGCAGCTGGCGTGTTACTGAATACAATTTTACTTAAATACAAATACCAACTCTCACTTTGTCATTTCCGACTCATCATAAATTGGTAGGTTATGCCTCTTTTCCCCAACAACAAAATTCCCCCTAAAGGGAGAGGGGCAAATAAAGTGTATATTATCAGGCAAAGCCCTGCTTGCATTCGTTCAGGTTGGTAGTCCTATCCTAAAATCAACATTGGGGTAGGGATCAATCTAGCCTCAAAACTAACGTAAAATACCAACATACATATTGGTGGTTGCAAAAGTCATGATCAGAATCACCATCAACCAAAAACAAAATTTTCTCTGAATTATTCTAATTTTGACTTACTATTTGTACCAAATCTTTGAGCATGCCTGAAGATTTGCTCAAAGGATCAGTCTAAAAACTCTGAACCATGAATGGATTTGTAGTGTAATAGACTCTAAGATAGGCTCTAAAGTATAAAAGGGCATTGACTATACAGGTAGAAACAGTTCATTTCAAGATACTTTTTCCTTATAGTGATTATCCGATTTGGGCTTTAGTTTTCATTCTTGTGATAATTACTTACTTTATTTCAGAACAAAAAAGTCTAGGTATGATGTCATAAGATCACGTTTTAAGTTTTGGCATGATATTATTCACCGAGTCGGTTATATTTTCTCTAGATCTTTGTAAAATCTCTTTTAGTGATGGTTATAAGACCCAAACATTTTAATATTTTTGACATTATCAACTACTATTGTGTTCTTTATTCTAAGAAGATCTTCAGAAAGATATATTTATGAAAAACCCAGCATATAATCATATCTTGTTCACTCCTAATATTTTAATTTTTGCTTCAATCCATGTAGTATAGAAGAGAAGACCAGAAGGTCTACATGAGCTTCGAATTATAAAGTAATATTTCCCCCTTTATTAATCAAGTAGTACCTAAAAGAATAAGCATATAATAATGCATATTGGTTGATTGAGGCATCGACCATGATGCGTACAAAGCTTACTTGATGTATTGTTAATCGTTCTATTGTTTATATTTATATTTATATGTTTGTTGATGTTATTGAAAATAAATGTTTTTGAATAAGATTACGAGTATTAATTAATATGATCGTAATATTGGCGCCCGAACAATGTGAAAATGATAAGAAAACCTAGTAGATCACTAGCGAAGAGGAATAAGAAAAATGATTTTGCGAATATGGAAATAACGAGGGGGGAGATATCGAAGATCAAGGATCATATAAAAAAAGGTGAGCATAGAGTAATGGATTTGGGAGAGGAGGTGAATAAATTAAAAAATGAATTCGAAAAAATAATAAAAAAATTAAAAGATGATTTGGAAGAGGAAAAAAACAAGAGGATAGAGTTGGAAGAAATAATAAAAAGGAAGGAAAATTCGGAAAAGGGAAGTGATTTCGAGATTAATAGGAATATTCAATTAGCAGACGTGGGAAAATTCCTTCCGGTGTTTAGAGCTCTCCCAGAGGAAGATCCGAAGTTATTTTTAAAAAAGGTCGAGAATGCTCTATTAAAATATAAAGTACCGGAATATGTTTGGCTCATGGTGGTTTCGGATCAGTTGTTAGATAAGGCCAAGACATGGTGGCGGGTGGTCAATCAATTTCCAGCGTTGGATTGGAAAGATTTTAAAATGAAATTTCTCCGAGAATACGATAGTTTAATCGTAGTCTCAAAGTTAAAGGTTATGTTTTATGAGGAGAAACAGAGAAAAGACGAACCTATAAGGTTATTTATTGAGAATAAGATGGCTTTATATAAGAGAGTTTTTCCGGACGAAGATGCTGGTGCAATCCTTCAAGTTTTAGTGGAGATGATTACTCCACGTGTTAGATCGTTCATTAGGGGAATGAAATTCACTGATATTGAAGGGTTTATGCAGACGGTAGAAGAAATAGAAAGGGATTTAAAGGATATGGATAAAGAAGAAATAGAAAGGGATTTAAAGGATATGGATAAAGAAGAGAAGACAAGTCCCACTCAGGATAGAAGTTGCATTCAGGATAGACGTTTTTGTGGATTCTGTAGGCGGGAAGGACATGGGGAAGACACTTGCTTCAAGAAGGGAAACGAGTGGAGGGGCAAGGAAAAAGGGAGTTCCTTGTCCAAAAAGCAGTAGGATTCCCTAAGAAAGTAGGAATAGAAAGTGAGATCGCTAGTCATATTATTTGTTGTGTGAATAAATTTTCGGAAATCATTAGGCCATCAATGGAATTAGAAATAGAGGAAAGTAGAATGGCATTAACTAATGAAGATGATTTAATTCCGTACTGGTTGAAGGAAGTCAAGGAGGATGAGTTGAATATAATGGAAGAGGAGAAACTAGATGCTGGTCAGATGAAATTAAATCAAAATAAGGAAGAGTTACTTCATCAAATAAAATTATATTTAGAAGAATCGATGGATGGAGCAAAAATTATTGAAAATGGTCAAGAAAGGAGAAGGTTAGTTAAATATCATTCGAGTTATTTTAAACCTAGGAAGAAAGAAGAATGATCCTGTGGGAAGCTGCGTCCGTGTTCTAAGGAGGGGAGAATTGATGCGTACAAAGCTTACTTGATGTATTGTTAATCGTTCTATTGTTTATATTTATATTTATATGTTTGTTGATGTTATTGAAAATAAATGTTTTTGAATAAGATTACGAGTATTAATTAATATGATCGTAATAACCAAAAGGGGCGTTTTCAATTCTAGCAAAAGTTGCTCCCTTGAGGCCAAGTCATTAAGAATCGCTTAGTTCGAATCGATTTCAATCTTCCCATTGTATTTTCTCCTAAAATAATCGCCAGTACATTTAAACGTGTTATTTATCAAGTGTTTTTTTACGGGTGACCGATCATCACGTCACGTTTCCGTCAAACAGGATGAGAGATATTTGGCGGAAACTCTCCCCTCTCTCTTTCATACTCTCTGACATTCCCTATCGACATTAATAATAAAAATAACCATAATTTGGAATTATATAATAATTTTTATTTTGTTTAAAAATATTTTTACAGCTGTTTTTATTTATAGGTAGGAGATTTTTTTTACAAATATTTAAAGAATCGTTCAGCTTCAAGAGTTATAATATTAGTGTAACAATGGTTCAGAGGTGTGCAGACCATTGATGCTGTGGATGCGGCGCATCCCTAAAATTTCAAAACATTTACAGTATTAATAAGTTGTTGTAGGGAAATAAGGACAATAGCTTATATAAATATTTTTTATTTTATGCCAACGTTTCGTCAACTTTGTTGACTTCCTCAGGGCTCAAACAAATTAACTTATTTGCATATTTGTCATTTTATAACTATTCATTCTTAGCAAGCCAAACAACGTTGGCATAAAATAAAAAATATTTGCTTAAGCTATTGTCCTTATTTCACTACAACAACTTATTAATTTAATCGATGGAAATAAATAATCAAAATAATTTACAGTATTTTCATATCATGACATAAAAAACTAATGTTAAATTTGAAAAATAACGAAATATTCTATCTATGATGGCGTATTCGATGAAATTCCCAAAAAAAAGCGAAAAATAAGATGGAATTTTAAAAAATAGAAAAAATAGAATTTTAAAAAATGAAGGGTACTTTTTTAAACACCATCCTCTGGTTTAAAAGTCACCTCCCGCCATTTCAATGGTTACTTTTTGTCATTTCAAAAAACAATTATTATTATTATTTTGATCATTGGTCGAAGAGAGGTAGAGAGATTATTGAATTGGTTTCAGAAAATATTTCTATACGCGGTATCTCTTTGGTCATTTGTAAATGTTTTGTCAGGAAATTTTTAAGTTATAAATTAAAGAAAATTTTGAAAAATTTTAGAAACTTTTTAAAATGTAAAATTTAAAATACTAGGTAGATTTCACAAAAATAAAAGATAAGATACTTGTTTAGCACGACTCTATATATATTTCGGGGTATTAAGCCCATCTTCAGGAGTTCACAGAGTCTTGCTAAACAAGCATCTCTCTTTTATTTTTGTGAAACTTACCTAATATTCTATATTTTAAATTTTGAAAAGTTTCGAAAATTTTCTTTACTTTATTTAAAATGTTTCACCAAGAACCCACACCATTCTCCCTTAACAAAGTTTTAAGTTATATAGTAATTAAAGCTGTCAAATTTCAGTTTCAGAGCTCAATTAAACAATTTTTAATGATTTTCAACATTTTTCAATTCCTAAGCTATAAAATCTAAGTTTTAATCACTTTTTCGTTATAGAAATACACATGGCACCATAAGAAGCTACCACCTTTCATTCCGGAGTTTTCGTTGGTAAAATAATACACTTCCTGACAGGAAGAGAGACTAAGGGCCGGTTGTATGTCTCAAAGTAAATGCTTTTTATCACTAACACAGAGCACTGAAAGTTCCTGTCATCTGATTGGCCATCCCAGACCCTTCATTTACCATCTACCCTTGGTTAGTGGTAAAAAGCATTTACTTTGCGACATACAACCGGCCCTAAGAGACATCCAGAGAGACAGGAAAAGAATGCGTCGAAATTACTTTAGATTTCCTTGAAATCACAAATTTACACTTTGTAAAAATCGAATTTTAAAATATACTAAACTCTCGTTTATCCGCGGGCGGATTATCCGCTTCGAGCAAAAGTAAACTTTAAAAACTATGTAACTATGTGCACACATATACATATGTTTAACTTGTAAAATAATAAATTTTTAAACCTGATTCTACTGTGAGTTAACATTTTTCAAAAGCATTCTTGTGTTGATTTGTGTCCTTTTTTGACTATTTTGCGGGTTATCCGCGGTTGTCACGCCACCCATTTCGGCGGATAAACAAGGTGAGTTAACTGTACATTAAAATGTACTAAAAACCATACATAAGAGGAAAAAGTATTTTTTTTTCAAATTTCAGTAAATAACCCACAAATTCAAATTCTTCTGAAGCCTTTTTACCATAAAATATGTGGCCATCCACAAGACTTTACCATATTCCTCGCCCCTCTCTTAATATTTAATAAAATAATTCACAATCATTTAGGGGAGGAGGGTCAATAAATGAAAATCTAGGCCATTGGACCAAACTCAACCAAATTTTGTATACATAATCAGTGAGCTCCAAGAAGATTTAAAATGAAAAATTAACCGCCCAAATGGGGGTGTCGGATGTAGCGTAAAAATTGAAAATCTAGGACCTTGGAACAAACTCAACCAAATTTTGTATACCTACATAATCAGTGGGCCCCCAGAAGTCTATAAGTGCAAAAACTAACCGCCCATTTTTAGCCCAACTAAATTAACAAATTAAATGCTTTTCTTCTGTATAACACGTTTCATCTTATCCTCAAGTTTCTTTGATTTATTATTACCTGGAATTCAACAGTACTTGTTATGTACTATCTTGGTAATTACTTCTAGTGGTATTTCACTCCTATTTTTTTCTTCTTTCTAGAAAACAACGTTTAGCTATTTTACAAATGCTCTATCCTGTTAAATAATCGAAATGTTTTGACTAAATAAGTACTGTTTGTAGTTTAAAAGCAAATGCCGCAAATCGTACAACCCAGATTCCGAGTTTCCCTCTCCTCCTCACCAACTTATATAGTCACTAATTATAGGCCACACTAATCTTCCACGTTTGTACTCGGTACGAGTTTAATTGTTTATTGAAGCATGGACATCGGAAAAGGGGGGCACTTGAAGACACCTAAAATTTTTCTAAGATATTGAAAAAATAGCCTGTGTATTTTTTAAGGATTCTTCAAAATACATTATTTGAAAAATGTGTAGAAAGGCTAAAATTTATAATTTTATGAACTTAGGATTTTTCAATATCTATAATAGGAAAGTTCAAAGAAGTTAAATCATCAACTATTGAAATAGAAGCTACAATTTCATATGTATATAAAAAGGGAAAAATCGAAAATATGAAGAATTTTCTGAATTAAGACAATTTTTTAAGAAAATCTTGGCTAGTGCTGAATCAAATTTAATTCAATTTATTTAAAAAAAATTTTGATTATGACGCTCGGTCATGATCTTGGAATGTGAATGTGCCCTAACCCTCATGCAATGGAACCCTTAGATTTAAAAATCTTTATACATTCATGATTGTAGCTTAGTGTGTATAATTTTATGAATTTTTGAAGTGAAAAAGAAAAGTTTGCGGAATTTAACAGAATGAAATGTATTTATTTATTTCAACGGCTAATGCCTGATATTTATTTTTGACTATATGATTATAATATTTTCAAAATTGAATGTTTAAAATAATATTAACAAAAAATCTACTTTAAATAAGTTTTTTAATAGGAATTAAGGACAAGTTTTTTGTGTGATCTTTTTATTTTTCACCAACGTTTCGTCGACTTTTTCGAATTTTTTAGGGTTTCAAATAGTTACATCACACATTGGTCTAAAATACATTATTTTTCTTTATCTCTGTTACCAAAGATCATTTAATTTTTGAATTTCTGATGGTTATTTCTGATACCAATGACGATTTGAATTTTTGAATTTCTGATGGTCATTGGTAACGGAGATAAAGAAAAATAATGTATTTTAGGGCAATGTGTGATGTGACTATTTGAAATCCTGAAGAAGTCGGCAAAGTCGACGAAACGTTTGTGAAAAATAAAAAAATCACACAAAAAACGTGTCCTTAATTCGTATTAAAAAACTCTCATTAATCTACTTTAAATAATTGACAATACATAAATAAGCTATTTATCTATATCAGTATTAATAATAAAGGTGAATTACTAAATCCTTTTTATATTTAAACAGTTTTACCCCTAAAAGGTAGACAATATTACAAGCTCAAGCCATGTTTACCAATAAAATCTGTGTACCAATATAAAATAATTCATAGTATTTTTATCATTCCAAATTAATTAGGTCACTGAAAAGTAAACTTAATTAAGAACATTAATAATAGTCATATATCGAAAAAAAATTGTTTATAAATTATGATATTAATTTATACTCTTTAAATTTAGAGAAAGTGTTATGTTACGAAAGGGGAAACATAAATTTTATATATATATATTAAGTAGTGTAACAGTTTCTTTTCTTTTTGTTTCCGCTCGTGAGATTCTGATAGTGAAATTTACTATTTATAGATTATTTTTCTTTCAAGGTTCAATGCAAGAAAAAAGTTTATATAATTTTTTTTTCTGAAATACCTAGTTCCCCTTTCTTTTAGTTGATTTTAACGGAGAGAATTTTAATGATAGAGTCACAAAAAGGTCATGGGATGAATTGTTGGGCTTAGGTCCGTTTAGAAAGATGAATTCGAAGATTTGAAGAAATTCAAAGTGGTTGCAATGTGAAATAAAGGTAAAATTTGCATTGGGAAGATGGAACATATTTAGGTCTTGACAGATCCTTGCATTATCAAAGAGAAGAGACTGAGATGTGCAAAAAGGGCAGTGCCCCCCTATAAAACTCATTGTCCCCCTTAGAAAAATTGAAACACAATTGTTACGAGGCATCACTTAATGTATTTCTCATTAAATTATTTCGTTACTTCCAAAATTTTCCAATTCTACTAAAAAATTAGTTGATCTTTAATCGGAATATCGAAATTGAAACCTTTTGGTGGCTAATAAGCGGCTGCGCGCCCCCCCCCCCCCAAGAAAACACCCTAACTACGCCAATACTGATCAAGTGAAATGGTGGAGACGAAAATATCTGAGGACCAGTGAGGAATTTGAAGGACTAAAAGAATGATAGTTTGGCAAAATTTACTTAAATTTTTTTTAATTTATTTGATGTAGATTAGATCTTTGCTTTCATTTAAGGGATGTGAATTTGGAAATTGTATTGTTTCGTCCAGCTAACGTATAAGTGCTAGTTTAATTCAAAATTCCTGTTGATAAAGTTATCATTTAAAAAATCACCCTAACGATACTAAAAAGTATTTTTCGTTTTGTATGAATTTACAACATTAACGGTGTAGGTATATTTGTTTGTTTCTTTTCTCCTAAAAATTTTTGAAACTGGAAGAAAACTCATTTTTGGACATGCCTACACTCCAAACTTTTAGCTGATAAACAGAAAATTAGTCAAAAGCTTTGTACCAGTTTTTTATGAGTTAAATGTGGGTATAATTTTTGATTACATATTTGAATTCGGAATAGAATAATAGCAAGGGTAAAAATGAAGAAAGAAATCCCTATTTTTTTCTGCTTAAAAATTGTCAATATTTAATTTTACTAACATACCTATTTGAATTCGGAATAGAATAGCTGCTATTAGCAAGGGTAAAAATGAAGAAAGAAATGCCCTATTTTTTTCTTCTTAAAAATTGTCAATATTTAATTTTGATAACATACCTATTTGAATTCGGAATAGAATAGTTGCTATTAGCAAGGGTAAAAATAAGAAAGAAATGCCCTATTTTTTTCTGCTTAAAAATTGTCAATATTTAATTTTGCTAACATACCTATTTGAATTCGGAATAGAATAGTTGCTATTAAAGGGTAAAAATGAAGAAAGAAATGCCCTATTTTTTTCTGCTTAAAAATTGTCAATATTTAATTTTGCTAACATACCTATTTGAATTCGGAATAGAATAGTTGCTATTAGCAAGGGTAAAAATGAAGAAAGAAATGCCCTATTTTTTCTGCTTAAAAATTGTCAATATTTAATTTTGCTAACATACCTATTTGAATTCGGAATAGAATAGTTGCTATTAGCAAGGGTAAAAATGAAGAAAGAAATGCCCTATTTTTTCTGCTTAAAAATTGTCAATATTTAATTTTGCTAACATACCTATTTGAATTCGGAATAGAATAGTTGCTATTAGCAAGGGTAAAAATGAAGAAAGAAATGCCCTATTTTTTTCTGCTTAAAAATTGTCAATATTTAATTTTGCTAACATACCTATTTGAATTCGGAATAGAATAGTTGCTATTAGCAAGGGTAAAAATGAAGAAAGAAATGCCCTATTTTTTTCTGCTTAAAAATTGTCAATATTTAATTTTGCTAACATACCTATTTGAATTCGGAATAGAATAGTTGCTATTAGCAAGGGTAAAAATGAAAAGATGATCAACCTCCGAATCCTAGCAGCCCGTGAGGAGGATTAATTCTTTTTCTAGTGATATATGTACTTTCTAATGGGTGGAGGCACACAAATTTTAATACTTCACCCAGATTCGTGGGGTTCGAATGGTGATCAGAGTTAGGGAAAGAGGAGAGAGTCCAGAGGACATGTATAGGATTGTGAGTGGGTCTAGGAGGGAAGGATAGGTCGAAGGTGAGGGGATCTCTTGCTAGCCTCCTCTAATTCACATCCATCCCACCGACCTATACTTTCACCCACCTCCGATCATCATTCACCCCGCCAACTCTATACATGTCCTCAGGACTCTCTCCTCTTCTCCTAACTCTGATCACCATCCGAACCCCACGAACCCGAGTGGAGGATTAAAATTTGTGGACCTCCACACATTTTGGTTGGTTGAGTGGTTGAGTTTCTAGTTCCTTAGGGGTCCACAGATTGTGTATACAAATTTTGGTTGAGTTCGGTCGAAAGGCTTGGAATTTTAATTTTTTGACTCCCTCCCGCATTTTGTGTTGTTAGTTTTTGAATTTCTTTATACAATAATTGTCAGGAAGCACATCCTCTAAAACTTTGCTTTTGAAAGAATTTGCCGTAGAGTTAATAGTATAGGTGTTATTTTATAATCTCCATTAGTGACACTCCAAAACCCTCTTTTCGGGTCAAAATATTCTATAGCTTAGATTTTAAATTAGAAGACATCTGATCCAAAGATAAAATTACATAAGAATATATCCAGTCGTTTTTATGCCAAGTAGTAAGGAAATTGCGCGGAGAGACAGAAAACAGACAGACAGTCAGAGAATAATTTTTTTGAAGGTGTTTTCTTTGATAACTTTGCTTGAAACGTGTGCATCCAAAATTTGAGGCGATTTGGACCAATGTACAGACAGACTTTAATTTTATATATATAGATTTAATAAACTTAAATTTTATTTCAATTTTTATTTGTGAAAAACCATCTAATCCTTATAATTTATAATTATAACTAAAATTTCTCGATGTGTTCTATTTTGTATCATGAATAAAACACTGCTCAAGGCATTACAATTTTCATGTTAATAAATAATTTTAAGACAAGATTTTTTCTTATGTTAGTTTGTTTGAAATCGTTACCCAAGAACGGAAGTTTGTTCAAAATTTCTTAATCCTAATAAGAAAAACCAGGGTCCCAACACTTGATTTTTTTGTTAGTTCTATTGTTGTTTGGAAAGTTATGTTGGCTAAACTGCAAAATTTTAGTTTTTCCCAAATTTTCCAATTTTCTGGGCAACTTTTCAAATTTTTTTTTTTCGTACTAACCTTAATTGGACTATTACGAACATTTGAAAAGAAGAAGAAGAGTGAATTTTATGGCTGGGTAGAGTCGAAGGTATCTGTGGATGGGGGTTCTAAACAGTTGAAGGTTATAAGTCGCGGGAAAGAGTGTGGCTGGAAGCGAGTTCGTCTCTGGAGGTCATTGGGATAAAAGAGTTGGCGAAAGCGCTGCTTCGATTTTTATCCAATTTGACAGCGAAATTTCGTGACGGAACATTGTAAAAATTGAAAAAAAAGCTCGTTTTTTGATTATAACTCAAAAACTATCAACTTTTCGTAAATAGCTTTCTATTCAAAATAAAAATACATAAAATCTCCTACAAATTTCATAATTTAAGTATTTTTCCTTCGACGAACCGTTCGGGTTCAAGCGCTAGTTGAAAATTGGCGTATTTTGTCTGTCTCATATTGCAAAGCACTTTTGAATACATTTACAACGCCATATTACAGCTGTTAGTTTGGATCAAATATGGCGGCTGCGAATACTCCCCTTTATAGAGCGTAAAAAAGCGATACTAGAGGCAGTTTCAAGAATTACACTGGAACCTTCTTAACAATGGAAAATGGTGGTCATTTCCCGGCCTTGTATATCAAGTAGGCAGTGGTGCAGAAAGTAGAACGGTCCTTAAGACTCCAATGACCCAGTGAGGCTAGCTTTTCAAAATTTCTTACCCGGAGATTTTAAAATTAGGATGTTATGAAAATAAAAAATCATATTTATTTTTATCGTGGGTAGAAAATAAGGATTTTTTTATTAGAAGGTAAACATGATACACTATAGTATTAAGTAATACAATAATCACATGAGACATAGCATAAAATAATTAATAATAGTCCGATACTAATTGAATATTGCAATTTCGAAAAGGGCCCATGTCTGAAAATGAAAAATGTTCAGGGATGAAAAAAACTAATTATTTTCTAAAGAAGTGTAAAATTTATTTTTGAGTTACATTTTGGGGGTAGTAAAATTAATACCAGACGCCTTTTTCGAGCATAGTAGGTGCAGGGAACTTTTTAGATTATATTTATGTGAAAAAGTGTATTTGTCAAAATATGCGAGATGTGCCCTTTTCGAAATTGAATTTTCATTTGTAAGAATAACAAATATTATTTAGATGGGGAAGGTGGGGGGAGGCACCCTCCCCTTTAAAAAAGCCAATATTAAAAAAAAAATCTGACAAAAAATTAGTTCAACAAAATAAATTCATTTGATTAAAAAAATAATAGTTCAACATTAAATAAATATAGGTATATCTTTTTACTTCATCCAATGCAAAGCATGGGTAAAGTATTGTAATCGGTCTCTCGCGGCAAGCGCGACTCAGGTAAAGACTACGGAACCCATGGTCTCAATTAAAGTCACAAATTGTAGTATTTTTTTAGGTTGAATTTTAGCACGTTACAGTTTTGCCAAAAATTACATGGGGTCTCGTCCTTAGGCCAAAAAGTGCGATTTTTTCATTTAGTGCATGCGTATGGATGGATGTTATCGTTTATTTCGTCCACGATTTTTTCCACACCGTTCAACCGATGGAAATGAAAGTGAAAACCTACCATTACTTTAATAAAATCAAGCGCTGATTAGTTTTTGGTACAAACTTTAATACTTTATTTCAGCACTTTTTTCTAAATGTCTTGAAAATAACTTAAGAAATTTTGATGAAATTTAATATTCTAATAATATCTATGATATATTACGAATAGTCACTATCTAATACACTTCTACAAAATACTGTACTGTTTTTCGGGATAAATATGAACACTGGCTCCGGTTAGGATTTAAATTTGAGACAAAAAATCTAGTTAAAAATGTAGTGGAGACCATTTGGCGCGCCCCTCTGCGAGTGGTGCCCGGGGCATGGTAGACCCCCTTGCCCCCCCCCTTTACGATACGCCACTGCTCTACTGAAAACATGAAAAAATCGATTTAAAATCAAAAAGACTAACATCTTTTTTACCAAAAAAGAATTTAGTCTTTTTGATTTTATATATATATTTAAGTATATATATTATTTTATTATTTGTGTGATAAGAAACTCTTAAATGTAATAAATTAAATAAGACTATATTACATATTTCTTTGTGTGGGTAGAGGTGAAGGGGGGGGGGGTAACTTCACTGTTTAACCCTAAAAGAATCCTAGTGACTCACATGAGTGTGAGTACTTATAATGGAAATCATTTTATAGTAATTAAAATAATTAGTTTAGCTGACTAATGGAAAAAAAATACTGAACTCTCAGTATGCGAGTAGTACTTTAACTTTTCGTACTGCTGCTATTACACAAACCATAAGCACGTGTAGGCGCCCCCATCTGCCTCAGTAGGGTTTCTACTTGGCTGAGTATCGGTTGGTTTAAGAGGTGTAGTTGGCTTTGTTTAAGGTCTTTTTTATGTATTAATTGTGTCCCTTAATTTATATAGACACATTTATGAATGCATAGTAAACTGTCTTGAAAGAGAAGCCGTTAAAAAACCGAAACACGTTTGATCAAATGATAAATACCTACACAATGATTAATGATATATATGCAACTCTTAGCTATCTATTAATATGTTTTAACATTTTTTAATCCATTCTTATTGGTAATATGTAGGTGTATATAATTTTAAATGAATTTGCTATAAAATCTAGATTGTAAACTTAGGTAATAATAGATTTTATTTTTAAACTATTTTTTTCTTATTTTTAACCGATTTATTTTTTCTAACTTTTTTGTTTCGTTTTTTCTCGCTTGGTTTGACCTTTCAGCTGTATTTTCTCTTTCTTTATCTATGATTCTAAGGTTTTCATTTGAAGATTTTAATTAATATTTTATATCATTATGTACCTATACCCTTAGTCTTTTTGAAGTGATTTCTCCATTTTGGTTGATATAGTACCATTTTTTTTGTTTTTCTTGTTCTCCAGCTTCCAATTCCTTTATTACCTACTTTTTTTGATTTTTTCTTTAAATTTTTAAAATATAATCTAAATGAAAAGAAGATTAGAAATTTGTTATCTTGATTAAAAATGTTTATTATAAATAGAGGTTTTCAAAATAAATAACTTACTATTAGATCACATTCTTTAGTTTTCGAAGGGGAAGGGGGAAATTTGAAGTTTTGTAAATTTCATTTTTAATGTAATTACGTAGCCCAAGCTTCATTCCATTGAGAGTTCGATATTCAGAATTTGATAATCGACTTAACGGATTCGAATTGGTTAAATCTAATATAGAAATTACTAGAGCTCTTCCTGCCTGAAAAAAAATAACATTGTTTTCAACAAATGAAATTCGAGAGAAAATATTTCTTTCAATTTAACCAATAGAATGTGTATGAAAAAAAAACACTAGTTCCGATTTAGAACATGCAATGCAGCCAGATATCCGCAAATCTTTATCCCCATTGAAATTCATTGGAATATGCAAGATTTCATTTTTTAATAATAATTTAAAATAAGATTGTCTTGTATATTTGGGAAAAATTTATTTTACTTCTTATCTTTTAATTTATAAATAATAGAAATAATTGATAAATATAATGAGGTAAGCCACATTGGTGACCAGAGTACCAGTATTTACAGAGACGCTGAGAAGTGGGTTCAGGAGATGCTGGTGTCCTGTGCCCCGGCCATTGGAGTAGTTAGGAAGTTTTTCTAGGGGGTGCAGCCGACCAGCTGATTAGCCACCACAAGGTTTCAATTTCGGTAATCCGATTAGAGATCAACTAACTTTTTAGTAGAATTGACAAATTTTGGAAGTAACTAAATAATTTAATGAGAAATACATAAGTGATGCCTCGTAATAATAGAGTTTCCTTTTTGCTTGGGGGGAGGGACAATAAGTTTTGTAGGGGGGCACTGCCCCCCTCCTCTAACTACGCCCATGTCCCCGGCTCTGAAGAGGTCCCAGTGTTTTCGCTAAATATACGGATAATTAATTAGTAAAATACGTGATTAATACAAAGTACCTGGAGGCTCCGAGCGATGCTCGGTAACTTCTTCCTTCAGTTAAAACCTTTATTTTAATATTATTTTTAATTTACCCCACCCCCGAAACCTCGCCCTACCCCCGGATCCCCCACCACTGCACCCCACCTCCTGCACCTGTTTTTATTCAACCAAATGATTGATTTTTATTCATCCAATTGTTAATAAATAAAACTATAAATGTGTTGTTTTTTCAGAAAATTGAGACCTGCTTATGCGAAATATATTTTTAAATAAATTCTTAATTATTTTTTATTCTATTAAATAAATAAAGTTCATTATAAAAACAATTATATAATGTTTAATAATATTTCTAACGTTTATGGAGAACAAAATATGTTAAAATCCACAATCACAATACTTCTTCAAGGCCTTTGAGAAAAAAGGATTAACCCGACCCATTGTCTGCATGGGCACAAAAGGAAAAAGAGTAACCTTTTTTAAAACCCTAAGAATGGAATTTGTCTACCTGAGAATAATTAATTTGATTACGAAAAAACCCAACAAAAACAATTTTGTCGAATATGAGACCGTGACAGATCGAATTGTCACCCCAAAAACCCCCTAACCGGTGAATTTCATCAAAATCGGTAGAGTCGTTTTCAAAATATAACCAAGATACAAATACATACAAACAAATAAATATATATATAAACAAATAAATATACAATGTTTGCTCGTTTAATAAGAGTAGAGTACCTGGAGGCACCGAGCGATGCTCGGTAGCTTCTTCCTTCAATTAAAACCTTTATTTTAATATTATTTTAAATTAAAAATTCTAATAAAAAGGTCGATTTTTATTTGAGAGCCGTTTTCAAATTAAAAAAAATACAAATATATATATAGTATTCGAAATCCTCATTTCTCAAAAGGCCATTCAAAATTAAACAAAAGTAGACTCCCTACCTTTTATCCCTCCACTAATTTTAAATATTTACCCTTTTGTTATCTTAAAAAATAAATTTTACCATTGACTTGTATTCAATTTCGACTTATCCAGGTCAGTTACTTTCTGTTTCTCCTGAAGATGGGTTAGTCACCCGAAATATATATATCGAGATTAAAGATTCTCCAAAAATAAATTCGTTTTATTTTTTTATATCTTAATGTGAAACCTACCAAGTATTTTTATCCAATAATATATAGTATTCGCCCACTGTACCCTCACCCCGCTTGACCCCACCACCGAAACCTCGCCCTAACCCCGGATCCCCCACCACTGCACCCCACCTCCTGCACCTGTTTTGATTCAACCATATGATTCATTTTTATTCATCCAATTGTTAATAAATAAAACCTATCAAATTGTGTTGTTTTTTCAGAAAATTGAGACCTGCTTATGCAAAATATATTTTTAAATAAATTCTTGATTATTTTTTATTCTATTAAATAAATAAAATTCTTTATAAAAACAATTATAAAACGTTTATTAATATTTCTAACGTTTAGGTTGAACAAAATATGTTAAAAACGACAATCACAATACTTCTTCAAGGCCTTTGAGAATAAAGGATTTACCCGACTCATTGTCTGCCTGAGCACAAAAGGAAATGGGAAACCTTTTTTTAAAACCCTAAGAATGGGATTTGTCTACCTGAGAATAATTAATTTGATTACGAAAAAACCCATCAAAAACAATTTTATTGAAGATGAGACCGTGACAGATCGAATTGTCACCCCAAAAACCCCCTAACTCATGAATTTCATCAAAATCGGTAGAGTCGTTTTCAAAATAGAATCAAGATACAAATATATAAACAAACAAATATATATACAAACAAATATATATATATACAAATAAATATACAATTTTTGCTCGTTTAATAAGAGTAGATATGTATGCCAAAAGAGTCCAAAATTTTATGCGAATACATTTGAAGGATTTGAAAAAGGAGAGTGATTATAGATAAAATAGTTAAACTTTTAAAAAATCTTAAATTAGAATGTGAATTATTTAGAAGTACAGTTGGTACATTGTGAGAAAACAGAACTTTCGGATGAAGAGTTGATTAAATGGGCTACTTGGACATAATTATTTTATTTGTTAATAATGAGTCGGGTAATGATACTTTCGGGGGGGGGGGGGGGAGCTCTAGACATTTCAAAGCCCTTTGATACGGTCTGGTACAAAAAATTCTTCCCAAATTTGCTTCCTTTGAACTTACGTCGAGGCTCTGCAAGTGGTTTTAAAGCGTTCTCTCAATGGGTTGTATATTAAAGTTGTGGCTGATAGAATATCATCCTGTTTCATCTACACTAATGCTGCGACTGGGCTCGTTCATCTCCCCTAGACATCAATGACCTTCTAAATTTGCCCTCTAATCTTATTCTTTGTTATGCAGACGACATCGAACGAGCACCATAACGGCCCTTTATTCCAAACAAATCGCGTATAAATTAAATTCCTTCTTCAATTAATTTAGATTTATTTATGGAGACTTAAAAAAAAGAATCTCATTACTTGGTTAATTTTAATTCAGTTAAAAGACAATGTTGGTTAATCTCTAGGTTCGTCGATAGGAATGTCCCATACATCTCATTCGATTCTAACTCACTAGAATTCAGTGGTAATACTTGTATCAATTTTTTATGTCACTTGGAGGTCTGCAGGGGTGGATCTAAATATTGAATTCCGGGTTGATTATTTAATTGTTTTTATTTAATACTTAGTTGATCGATGAGATATCTTTAATTATACTTTTTAACAGTTTTTGTTTTAATGGTATTTTATTTTTCCAAATGTGCTTTTTCTGATAGAGGGCAACCATTTGGTCTTGACTACTCAGCTGATACTTTGCAGAACAATTGTTAGAAGCCATGAAAGTTGATTAGTTGCTTAGATCCTTAGATAGTAGATTAATTAGCTTGGTGGGTTTTCAATATTAGTCTACTTATTATGATATTTACTATCTATTAATTCTGAAGGGAGGCGAGTTATTTGGAGAGAAGCAAAAATATTTGAAAGCCCATATCTCAGAAATGATAATTCGCACAGTATCGTAAATAATACAAGACCGTAGGATCCCCATGGTTTGTCTGCCACCCCCCCCCCCCCACCCGTTTTACGTTAAGATGAGATAGAAATAGAACAGAGTGTAACCATTACACTCGGTTTTATAGATGATGGAAATTTTAAAAATATTCTCTATATACCAGAAAGCACTGAAAGAGGAGACAAGTAGGAATACCATATGCTTCCTTTAATGACCCTGTTGAACCCTGTAGGAGGGAAGTTCCTCCGAATATCCAAAAATCAGAACTACCCGAACTTATGCAAGGTAAAATTACCTATTGAATGGACTAATAAGGCTCTATGATGATTTGCCTAAATTTTAAATTAATATATTTACTTAGATTATATTTAAACAAATTTTGAGCTTCTCCCAAAAAATTTATACCTATGTTATCTATATATAGATAAAAATAACTTACTTGCTCATAAGATTTAGGTCCATATTTAGATGAGGAAGACTTGTGTATTTTATTAAGAAAATTAGTTTGATTCACAATACTACCAGTATTGTAATTACACTCTAAGGTATAACTTCTTATCACTCCAGTTGATCTTAAAATCGAAACTCTTCCACAGCCTTCTTTGCTTGTTCCTTCTTTACGATCCCTGAATAAAAAATTTCTAAGAAATTTAAAAATTAATGTTTCATTAAATGGTTTACCTTGTAAACATATTCTTTTTAGAAAAATTACACGATGAAAATTGAAAATCTTTTAAATTTATTGAAATTAGCTTTGCATATAGCATGCAATCAATATAATTTTCAATATTATCAAAGTAATTTCCATACAAAAATATCCCTGTCACAGAATTAAATGATGAATGAGGAAAAACAAAAATTGAAGTTTTTATACGCACCTTTTTTAGATGCGTGTCCATGGAGATCTAGGTAAAGAAATAACTTGGTAGATTCCTCTTCTCCAACCCTAATCTTAAATCTTGTATTATTTTTTGCAATAATGTCTTTATTAGAATGACTTGAAGATTCATGATTAATAATGTTACTAGTATTAATCTGTTTGTTTGTTCTATCCATATTAAGTTTTAATTGGTTTTGCATTCTCCTAAAATTAATGAAGCTTTTGTTGAAGTTAAATATTAGTCGGTTATCCATTGCCCAATTAATACACTCTGAGAGTTGATTTTGAAAATAAACAGCTTCTTCATCTGTTTCGATAACAAGGTTTTCAGATACGTCTTTCAATTTTTCAGTTAATTTGGATTTCCTTGTAAATCTATTCTTTTGTTTCTGGACAATTGTTTGTGCTAAATATTCATCACTTAGAACAGATTCATTGTATCCATTGTGATGAAAAAGAATGACTGCCTTAGCGCCATAAATAGAAGGATGTAAAAAAAAGTCTGGATTATTATAGACTCGATTTAAATTAACACCTCTGGAATCAGTGCGATAATGACCACGAGCAACACCATCTGGATTTAACATGGGTATTAATTTGAATACGTATAGCCGCCTCAAAATCTTTGCTAACGTATGGTCAGATAATAAAAATTTAAGAAGTCCATTAAAAACAAAGCTTGATGGCGTTTCTCCTGGATGAACTCTTGCACTAATGAATATAAACTGCAAATATTAAAAACGCATTAGATGTAGGAGTTATTTTATATCATTATAAGTATATCAGGAGTAAATAATTGTTAATTGTGAGAAATAAATAAATTATCTATTCTAATAAATAAGATTTGTATATTTATTTATTTATTTGTTGGAGGGTGGTAACCTCGGAAATTAGTGAAACGAATTTAAAAATTATTTCCCCATTAGAAATCACTTCAAAAAACTGTGTAATGAGAATAGTTAAAAGTAAGCTTCTTGAAACTTTTCTCTTATATATCCTGCTTACTCTGTTGAAAATAGACAAATACTATGACTTGAGAAAATGTAGTCAATAAAAACAATTACACGCGACAGCATATACTACTTCACAGCATTATAGATAGCTTCTATTAAAAATTAGCCATTTGGTGCTAAGATCTCGACTACTCAGCCAAAGCAGCTGGCTGATACTTTGCAGAACAATTGTTAGAGGCCATGAAAGTTGATTAGTCGCTTAGATAATAGATTAGTTAGCTTGGTAGGTTTTCAAAATTGCCTGCTTATCAAATAATATTTACATCAATTAGTTTTCAAAAGAGTCGAGTCATTTGGAGTGATGCAAAAATATTTGAATGTCCATATCTCACAAATGAAAATTCGCAGAGTATTGTGATTTGAAAGATAACATAGCTAGATGCTAGAATAAGTAGGTTGAGATTTTAGTTGAAATCGAAGAAACCGAAGTAGTGACCTCTCTTTTTAGAAATATATTTTGGTTATTTTGTTATTGTCATGTGTGCTTTGAAAATAACCTATATTCATAAATGAAAAGAATTATTTTTCCTATTAAAATCAAGGGGCGCCTCCCTAACTGATAAGGCCTGTCGCAAAAATGACCAACGATTTTTTCATAATCATTGTGCTTATAAAATACTATATGCTCTTTAATGTTGATAGATTTTTAGCGGTGGGAGAAGAGAAGTCAATTAAGTTTGTTGTAAAAAAGAATTTACTGTAGTCTATCTCTCAGTAATGTGAAGTCATAGAGCAATGAAATTTTATATTCAAGTATCAGCCAAAATGAATAGATTAAGATTTTCGGTACAACGGTACTAACTCTTTAGCCGGAGTAGCCTATACATTTTGAGTTTTTGATTTACGGTGGACTAATTTGAAAAAGAATTTGAAAGAAGGGCAAATTAAGCATAGGCTGAGGTCATGTGGTGAACACACCAGTTTACGATTTGTCATTTTTCTAACAAGCAAACTAAACAGCAAAGAAATTTAGATAGAACTTGAAAAAGTCAATGCTTTTAAAGCTGAATTCTTCAACTCCTATTTCTACATTCAAAATGGGTGCTATTCTATTTTTAAAAAGTGATCACCTTCTTATTAAATCCATAAGGTCTTGGAATACTATCTGGAAAAAGATTTTCTAATCTGGATTCTCTCTTATTGTTAATTCCATGATAAGAAGTAATAGTAATTAAATCTACTCGACGTTTTTCAAGAGAATAACATAATATTTCCCTATAATAATAAATATCCTCTTGATTATGTAGTCCTGGTAAAAAACCTGCAAATTTTATATACTTTATTGAAATAATTTAGGATATTTAATATTTATATATAGAGTTAACGACATTTACCTATTGGTCTCATATATTGTCTATCTAAAGTGTTTAACATTTTTTGAGAATCAAAATAAGAAAATGGATATGTAAAGGCAAAATAATAAACCGATTTTGGATTTGTAGTAGTCTTAAAGTTGAACTGAATTACAAAATTGTTTCTTTCAGTCTAAAAAATTAGTAAATATTTATCAACAATATAATATCACAACAACTAGGATTTAGACCTACAAAAAAGTCAAGTTTATCTTTGATTCTTCTCCATTTAATCCGGTTGGGCAAAATACGATATACAGGAGTCATTCCATCTATATACATTTTATTTTGCTTGTTTAAATTTTTTATACTTAATTTGACTAAACAGTTGATTGGACTATCTGGAAATATAATCAATTCCCAGTGATTATAATGATATTCCTTATAATTGATTTCTATACCTTTAACTCCAAAATAAAACCAAGATCGATTCGAATTTTGATATTTTGTACCATAACAGTCAGGGGTGGTCCAAAGATTGTATTCATAAAAGGGTTTTTGGTTCGGAATATTATCTACGAAAAAAAGAATTAAATATAGAAAATATCATTTTGTTTAATATTATATTTATATAATTGTATAGTTATTATAGGAAGAGTTGAGTGGAAGTGGAGTGGTTGCTTCAAACCAGTCTTAGGACCCTGTATATTCGATAATAGTTCTTCTCATTTCTCACCTATTTTTGCTACTAATTCTACTTTGAATAAATTTCCTGAATCAAAATTGGAAAAAAAAGTAAAGTCTCCACATTTGGCCAGCATATTCTTTTATTAACACGGAGTGAATAGCAAAACTGGGTCAGAGGGGTGCGAGCAGGTGTGGTTAGTTATAGCAGACCTTGTTAACTTATGTCATTTGGTATGGTCATTTGGCTCAAGGCGGCGTTTCTTTCATCTCCGCCGAATGACATCATTGGCATGGCCACTGAAGCGCCAATTCAAAATATCTATCTATATATATATATATTATCTACTCTTATTAAACGAGCAAAAATTGTTTATTTATATATTTGTTTGTATCTTTTTTCTATTTTGAAATCGGTTCTACCGATTTTGATGAAACAAACTCTATTAACAAGTTTTGAGGATGAAAAAGCGATCTGGCTAGGTCTGGACCTCGACAAATTTCATCTTAATTGATCTTTTCTTAATTAAAATAATTATTGATAGATGAAAATGTCAATAAAAAAGTTTGTTTACATTTTTTTTAATTATATTTGATTTATTAATTGGTTTTTTAATTTTAAAACCCACGAATACTTTATACCAAATATTGTTATATATTAGAATTTGCAAATATAATTGATTAAAATTCCTCTTTAAAAAACACGAACTAAAAATATTATCGCAAGCTAGAAGATCAAGTAGGTACAGTCGATGGTGGGGAAATAATCTCCGAAATCGAAGCCTCAAATACAATGTATATATTATTTGATGTAAAAAATTTCTTCAATAAAATTATTATTTATTATCTATTTAACTGATTAAAAAACTCGATAAATTGTTATTTAAAAAAAAATTATAAGGAATTTATTTATATACCTATATACACATAATCTGTGGACCACTAGAAAGCTAGAAATGCAAAAAGTGGGTGCGGGGTGGGGATGGATGTGGGGGGGGGGGGGGGGGGTTGCAGTTGTGGGGGTCAGGGGTGGGGCGAGGTGCAGGGTTTCGGGGCCGGGGTTGGTGTGGGGCCGGCGGTGGGGGTGCAGTGGTGGGGTCGAGGTGCGTGGTTTCGGAGGGGGTTCCAGGGGGCGTGTACTATATATATTTGTATTTTTTTAATTTGGTTACCGTGCATCGCTCGGTGATTCCAGGTACTATATATATATATATAAAAGAAAGGCTTAGATCATTATTCAATTCAAATTCAACTATCAATATAAAATGAGAAAGTTTTAATATTTTTATTAACATAAAAAAGAGCATATTTTTAAATGAAGTAAATAAACATTCAGTGGCGTACCTAGAACTTTTGCCGCCCGTTCTAAGTCAATCAAATGGTGGTTTTTATAAATTAAGGTAGTTGTTTCGCCAAATGGGTTTTCTTAGGATTTTTTTGAAATTTAGACAGATTATTATTTAAATACTTCTGCATCGATTGGTGGCAAAACGAAATTTATGAACAATATAGTTCCGGAGATATTAAATTTACATACATATTTAATTATAATTAAGAAACTCTTCTTACCATTTTTATAAAAAAACTAAACCAACATTAAACAATAACCAATAAATATTTTAAGACAATTTTGATTCATAGTTACAACACAGTTTCTGAGATAATAATGAATAAATAATGAAAGATTTATAAAAAAAATGTACACTAAAAACAATTTGGCAAAAGCGTATTTATTTAACCAGAGAAATATGTATAAAGCGCGCATGCGCTAGATTTTTTCAAAATTATAATTTTCATAAGGTGTAACGTAGGCGTTGATTACATTTGTTAAAAAATAACAAAACGATGTTTATAGAAATAAATCGACCTTTAAAATGTATTTTATCTGTCATTTTAATATAAAAATATTCAATCTCTTACAATGGTGCCAGATTTGTCAAAAGAACGCGGGATTGGCTAGAATCGGTACATAAACAGCAAAAAGTTGTGGGCTTATGAATTATGAATCCTTATTGTCTGTTCTATATACTCAAGCATTAACTTTTGCAAGTATTGTCGCGAAACAACTACCTTAAAGGCCACAAGAAACTTACGAAGGCCGTAGGTTCCCCACCTATGAGACAAAACACATGCGTAATTTACAAAAAAAATTACCACCAGTGACAGACGTACCGAAATTTTTTTTAGAAATAATATTTTCTACCCTACATTGACTTGACGACGTGGAAAAATATCCGAAATCATATACTAATTCATAATTCATGGAAATCGAATAGTAAACTTATGAAGTGAACAAATTGTTTTTTACAACCATAACTAAATATAACAAATTTCGTCCTAAAATATGTGCCGTCCGGTGCGGACCGCACCCACTCCCACCCCTAGGTACTCCACTGTAAACATTTCTATATTCCTATGCATTTTGAAGGGAAAATATACCTAATTAAAATTTAGATCTTTCACTGAATTTATTGTAATATAAGCATTTTTTTCCTTTACCAAACAGGGTATGGTCACAGTAAACCAGTAGGGACTCTCTCTGTCGTCTCCTAGAATCTTGATGTTCCATATTTCTAAGGGCCGGTTGTATGTCGCAAAGTAAATGCTTTTTACCACTAACCAAGGGTAGATGGTAAATGGATGGGCTGGGATGGACAATCAGATGACAGGAACTTTCAGTGCCTGTCATCTGATTGGCCATACCAGCTCCCTCCATTACCCATCTACCACTTGGTTGGTAAAAGCATTTACTTTGCGACATACAACAGGCCTAAGTGTCCAGACCAGCATCAAGTATCGTAACAAATCCAAGCCAGAGATGGCACTGTAGCATTAACTCGAAAAAGTCAAATATCTTTAAAATCTGAAATGCATTTTCTTTTTATTGAATATAAACAGTTTTAAAAACAACTGATGGTCACTATTTAATGATTTTTAAATTAATAGTTAAATAATGTTACTTTTAGCCTATAAATTTGCAAAAGTAATCAAACAACATTCGACCATAGAGTATATAGAGAGGAAAGCTTGCGTATTTGGAAAAAGCACTCTCTAGCGGGTCATGCTCAAACTCTTAGTCCTTAAGAGCCATTCATAGAGCATATTGTCACATGACATTCAGTCTGACATTTTGTTTTTGTCATAGATAAGATTCCACAGGCTTTGTTTATATCAAACATTCATTTAGAAAATTTTCCAACGTACACATTTATCTATTAAAATATCATTAAATATGGCTAGTTCTCGACGTCAATGTTGTGTGAAAGGTTGTTTTCGCGACACAAAATCAGATAAAGAACATACTTTTTTTGGACGCCCTAAAAACAATGAAATGTAAGTAACCTATTTAAAATTAACTAATAATTTATTTCTTTGATTTTTATGTTTTAATTCTTGAATAATTTAATTATAGAGCTAAACGCTGGTGTCAATTTGCTGATATCCATGAAAATAATAAATATTTCTTTATATGTTCTGACAATTTTTAATCAAAAACAATTTATAAAAAATATCCACGACGTCTGCAGCGAGATTCTCCAGAATGAAGTGATTTCGTATCCACATTAAAGCCGTCCGTCCACAGGTCTCCAAACACCGGCTCTTGATTAGATTTTGTGCCAGAAGCCACAACATATATATACATATTTTTATTAAAATAAAGAATAGCCTATATTTTATAGGTAAATAGATATATCTTATTTTAATTTAATAAAAAAAAGATCATTTCAATTAGAAAATAAAGTAAAAATATTGTTTATTTTTTTAAGTGTCTAGGTGATTCTTTGAAGGTTTTCCTCAAATAACTAATGTTGGCGAATGCGAATCACAAAAATTCCATTGAAAAGATTGTATTTATTTATTAAAATATTTGTAATGTCATTTTTTGGTCTAAATAAAAAAATGGTTAATTTTAAATTATTTTCAAGTATTTATTTTATATATGAATTTCCTCCTAGTCCCTCAAAGTCCCTGAATCTTAATTAAATTATTTTCAAAAAAAGAAACTCAAAAAAGATACTTAAATCTTTACATTAATTATTTGCCAAAGTTTTTTTTTAATAAAAGTACGATTTTATTATATATATATTTTAAAGATTTGTATTTATTTTAATTACAAAACAATTAATAATTTTTTCTTTAATATACAGGGTGATTCACGGTCGATGGGACGTTATCCGTTTTATGTAAAACAGAAAGTCGGATTTTTCTGAAAATTTACCACCTTACATTTTCTTACCTGTTCTATCTATCTAAAAAAAATATAGTTGCTGTGACTTTTCAATGGAAGCCGAAACGTCGCAAGGCTGAAAATATTTTAGATCGATAGAACAGATAGAAAATATAAGGTGCTAAATTTGCAGAAAAATCCGACTTCCGTTTTACATAAAACGGATAACATCCATCGACCGTGAATCACCCTGTATATAAGCTCATGATAAATTATTTTGAATCATCCGCTGTGTGACGTCACCAAAATTTTCCTCGATGAGATGCGGTTCCCGCCATTTTTGCTTCAGTATACGACCCGCCAGAGAGCTCTGTAACTCGTATACGCTAAAATACATAGGAGCCCTTATGGAGCCTTCCTCTCTATATACTCTATGCATTCGACATTTGAGTTCGAAAACTAAATGGAGGTTTTTTTTGAACATTTTAGGTGGTTTATTCGCATATGAGCACCCCTGATTTAAATGATATCATTAAAGACAGAATAAAAAACATTAATTTAAAATAAATCAAATTTATTTTTCTGTTATTTTTTATTAAAGGCTTTTAAAAAAGCACTTGATGAAATTTAATATTCTACCACCGCGGTGCACCGGTTCGGAAATACCACCTCCACCGAGAAGAATCATGCAAGAAACTCAGTATAGAGGAGGATTTTATACAATATAAATATAATATATAATAAAACAATATGACAGAATAATAATAATTCTCACTTATCGTCCATGAAAAAGTGTTTTTTTTTGCTCCTTATTTTCGAAATATCTCAAAAAACGGCTGAAACTATTTTGATAAAAAAAAAAATTGGGGAAACCATGGAGTTTTGGTCTACAAAAAAAGCTCTAATGAGTGAAGCTTGGAAAAAATTATATTTTTCTAGATATTAATGATTTTGTCAAAATGTCTGTTAGTACGTTAACAAATTTAATTATTCCGATAATTTTAGAGATGTACACTTGGTGGTCGGCAATTATATGTTTATTAAGAATAAATTGTGTTATTTTGTATTATTGATTGATTAATTGTGTAAATTTATGCCCTTTTTTTTTATAAATTTTCTTTAATTTTACTTGAATAAACCTTAAGGTAACATTTGTGAGGTTCGGTTCAGTTCGGATATATTCAATTCGGTTCGAATACATACATTTCGGGCCAAGCACGGCGGAACGATCTTAGGCCAGGGGGGTCAAAACTTGGAAAGTGATGTAGGCCTACCGGGGTGTATTGAATACCCCCAGTATACGAGGGGTCTGGGACCCCCCTCCCAGAAAAATTTTGAAGCAAATTGCTACTATTTAACCCATTTTTAAGCAGTTTGTAGCTGTGGTTTTAATGAAAACTGAAAGAAAAAAGTTATTTAAGTAAAATGAGTAATTATTAGGCTAATGTTACGTCGCAAGGTTTTTAGGTTTTGTTAACGCAAACAGATAATAGTATAACATTAATTTTACAACCAACAATTTGGCAACAAAGTTGTTTTTGAGTAAAGTAACGGTAAAATTTCTTTCTTTAGGAGGTCCGCTGACCCCCTTAACAAATTCCCAGGAGGGTCAGCTGACCCCCCTGAGCCCACGGTTCCGTCGTCCCTGTTTCGGGCTGGTTCTTAGACGGTCGGCTTGGTGAACCCAACAGGACTAAATATATCCTAACTGAACCGTCTACGACTTTAACATATCCGAATTTTCACAGATTGGGTGCGAGTTAGTGGTATGATTAAAAAAAAAGTGTTAATAATAATAATTTTATATTAATTATATTATTAATATGAATTATTAATAATAGTAGTATTTTTATTTTTGTATTAATCATATTATTAATAATAATATTATTAATATTTATTGGTTTATTTATAAATATATAAGATGTTTTAGATTGCCGCTATTTCTGAGCCGCTTGTGTTTTAACTAGGAGGGGTAGAGGTGGGCAGAGTTCCACCGCCCTGTTCACAAGCAAACCTGGCAGCAAACTGCGATCTGACGTCACGGACCCAGTTCTGCTCATTCATCACTATTATAAATTGGGGCCAGCAAAGGCGCGATTACCACTATAATTGATCCAATTACTTTAACTGATACTCGTTGACCCCAAATGTCTTCGGTTTTCTTAACATTTAAATGTTTTGATAATTTCATCAACAGGCACATTTTTTACTTTACCATACAGGGTATGGTCAAGTATTGTAATCGTTTAAAAGTGGGTTTTTTCCTTCTTTTTTCCGAAATATCTCAAAAACGGCTGAAACTATTTTGATTAAAAAAATTGAGCGAAACCATGGCATTTCGGTCTACAAAAAAGCTCTAATAAGTGAACATCAAAAAAATTATATTTTTCGAAATAATAATTGTTTTGTCAAAATGTCTGTTAGTCTGTGCGTTACCAAATATTTGTGGACGAGCTAGCTCAAAAACTAGTGTGAATATCGAAACCAAATTTCACACGTAGTTTTGGTCCATTGAGATTAACAGCTGATTAGTTTTGGTGTAAATCGACCCAAAATTAAGGGGGGGTGGTTAAAAATTAAAAATCTAGGCCGTTTGAGCAAACTCAACCAAATTTTGTATACATAATCAGTGGGACCCCAGAAGTCTAAAAATGCAAAAACTACTAAACGGAGGGGGGGGGTCAAAAATGAAAATCTTGGCCATTTACCAAACTCAACCAATTTTTGTATAGATAATCAGTGGGACCACAGAAGTATAAAAATGCAAAAACTAACCCCCCCCTACATGATTATGAATAATTTTAGGGGCCAGGTTGTATGGTAAAGTCAAGTGGATGGCCGCATCAGAACACATCAGCTTTTTTTTAAAATTAAAGTCTGGAATATCAATTTTGATATGCCCTTTTAACAATGACTCAGCAACATAAGAGGAAGCCAGAGCATTTGAGATTTTTATGGAAATATTAGCAAAAATTTTTTCTAAAGTTTTTTCAACTACCAACTTATCTCCTACCCGAATGAGCACACCAATAATTAAATTTCTATTTTTACCTCTTGCAATTATTTATTCCGTTGGATCCTACAGAATAATTGTGAAAAATATTGAACATATCAGCTAAAGATTAATAATCTCCCCCCCCCCCTTGCTCTCTCTCATTTAGAACATGTAACTTTTATTTAATTTATTTCTATGGTCAAATAATAATTTATTGGAAATAATTGGTTTCTTCTTTTCTTTTGATAACTATATAAACACGACTATTTCCAACAAATCTACCAAAGCAGTGGCGTATCTAGGGGTGCGGTTAGCACTGGGCGGCACATATTTTGGGGTTATATTTAGTTATAGTTGTAAAAAACACTTGTTCACTTCATAAGTTTACTATTCGATTTCCACGAATTATGAATTACTATATGATTTCGAATATTTTTCCTCGTCGTCAAGTCAATGTAAGGTAGAAAATATTATCTCTAAAAATTTTGCTCAGATACAGACATGGTGGTAATTTTTTTTTTCATAAATTAGGTATGTTTTATCTCATAGGTGGGGAACCTGCGACCTCCGTAAGTTTCTTGTGGCCTTTAAAAAAGTATCTTGTATTTTTATAAAAGTTGCATTTATAGGTATATCAACTTATGCGGCCTCCTTTATTACTGCCTAATTTAAATATGGCATCCAATGGTAAAAAAGTTCCCCACCTATAGTTTGTCTCAATTACAATTATTTATTTATGTTTATTAATTTATAAAAACCACCATTTGATTGACTTAGAAAGGGCGGCAAATTGGAGACCGCCCCGGGCGGCAAAAGTTCTAGGTACGCCACTGTACCAAAGCCTTGAATAATAATGATTGTGTTTATATATATCTCTATTTATTTTTGGTTTCTTTGCTTGAGAGTCTAGGGGGAGCAAGAGCATTCTGGAAAAGGGAGCTTGATCTCATCCATTTAATTACCGGTTCTTAGTTCTATGATGGTTATAGGTAACAGACAGTATGTTATACAAATATATTAAAACAATAAATATAACATTTAATATTTAATAACTACTTTGGTATACATTGGATAAACTTTATAACTATATTGACTTTTATAAACAAAGGACTAGATTTTCTAATTATGATTGAACAAATTTTAACATAATGAAGACTAATAATTATATTGGTGAATTATGATATTGTAGTGTGTGTTGAACATTAGATAATCTCATCTTGAATTAAAAATTTAAAAAGCATTTGTCAAAATCTTCAGCTTTAAAAATTATCAAAAGAAAATCTTATAATATATTTTAAATATTATGAAAATGTAACATATAGTGATAGACAGTGCCAGATCTAGGGAATTTTTTAGAGGGAGCAAAATTATTTTTTGGTGCCCCCCTAGTGAATAATTTATTATATCAGATTTAATTGGATACATAGAATAAAATAAGTTTACAATTTATACAATAACAAAACATTATACATTTCTGCAAATAACCGAATATTAATAAATTTCGATTTTGAGCTCAGATAATTTTTTCTTGAAAAACATAGATCAGGTCTTCATTCTATTGGACTGACAACGTGAATTTCGGAATAAGCCAGTGGAGTAAATAACGCCTCCGTTGCGCAGAGCGCAGTAGGAAAACAAAATATTCTTCAATATACAGGGTTTTGGGAGAGGTCGCAAAAAAAAAAAAAAAGATTTAAAAAATTATTTGATTCTAAAATAATAATAATAATAAATGCATGAAAAATGACCCAATGTTGTCTAATTTCTAGGCTCGATAGTAAAAATGTCTGCAGACACTTGGCTTTCTATTCAGGTCCAGGCGATTTTTCACAGCCCAGCAGCTTCTCACCCCCTACAAGGTCCAAATTTGCCTCTGTCTCGAATATTGTTCGCAACTGAGGAAAGGGAGCCTCCGAACAATATCTTGCCAACCTGGATAGAATTCAGACTAATAGAAGATCCGACTCGCTGAGCCATCGAAGAAGCGTTTTCGCGCTTTTCCTATTTTATAAATACTATCATCAAGGCATGTGCTCTGATGAGTTGATTCCCCCTAAATGCTGCTTTGCGTGTAGCACACGATTCGCTACTCCCAAAATCCCTTCGTGATTAAATTGGAAAAGTGCCGAAACATTATATATATATTATTCGCCAATAGTTTGTCCCCATGACTTCAAGAAACTGGAACTTTCTTCCGGCATTGTTTTTCAGTAAGGTAAGGGTCTTGCGAGATTCTTAGGGATGCATCTTCTTGGTAGGTCCCTTCTTGCATTCGATCGCATTAAAAAAAAAAGGGTCTCTAGAAAATAAAAAGTAATCTAACCATTTGAGTATCACAGGCTTTTCTCAAAATAATGTCGGGAAATATATTAGAATGAAAAAAACAAAGTAAAAGTTCGTCTCTGGATCCCCCTATAGTGAAGTCCAGAGCGCATGCTCCCTTTGCACCCCCCCCCCCCCCGCCCTCCCTTAGATCTTGCTCTGATGACATATATTATAATTATATATTAATGGAATGTAAATATACAATAAAGACAATATAAATTGAATTAATATTATACAAAAAGGAGCACCATTGCTAACTCTCTAACTGCATCTACTAACTCGGTTAACAGGCGAAGAACTAGGATTTTTAAGGAGATTGCAGTGGAAAGAACATAAAAATAGCGCATCGCATCTTTAAATAATTATATCATCATCATCGAGTATAAGTATCCATAAGACTGGTTTGACACAACCGATCTGCATCACTTCTTATTTTCACGATGCAGGAGTAAAACCAACCCTATAGAGGTGGCGTAGCACACATATATATATAATACTTTTTATTTTTTTTTAAATAACTTAAATGCTTTTTTGTTCTTACCATTGGAATTCCCTTAAAAATACTACTACTGTGCTTATTTAACCGACTTCTTGGCTCCAATAATAAACATGAACAATCACAATATTACAAATGTCAAAATCTTTTAGTATATGAGGTTTTAAATTAAATAATTTAATAATAATAAAATATAAATGAATGTACAGAATAATAGATAAAATGTGATTATAATGATTAATACTTCTTGTCTCTTTTTCATTATTTTTTAATAAATTAATGATTCGTGATATAAATATAAATAAATATTCTAGAATAATTTATAGATGTTTATCAATATATAAATGTATATTTTATATATTTATTCGTTTGTTCAAGTGAATTATTTTATACTATCTAAACAATAATAATAATCAGGGGAAGGCAATGGAAAACCACCCCTGTAAAAAATTTTCTAAGGAAAATTACATTGGAGAGGATACTCTCCATAGTAATAGCCGACGCTCGTAATCGAGTATGGCACTTAAAGAAACTATAATAATCAACAGTTTTATTATAATATTATTTTTGGTATAATGAATCACATCTGAACTAACATATGTAGATTTTTGATTGAATATATTCAAAAACTATGGTTTTGTAACAAATTGAGACACGAAAATATGATTAGAAATTATTGTAGATTGAAAAATAGCATTTTTTTAAATATTATTCAATCAGTATATATTAATTAGAGGATGATTATGCTCATAGCCGGTGACAAGATTTCCTTATGGGGGGATGGGTTGAAAATATTTTGAGAGCAGAGTTCTGAATTACAAATCTTTGACAATTTCAAGTTTTCTAGCAATTCACTTTCAGAACATTGCAACAAATCGGTAATTGCATAGCAAAGGGGAAAATAAATGGTGTAATATTACTTGATTTGTATAATTAAGCCATGAAGGGAATTAACCCTTCACCCCACCCCCCGCCACGGGCCATGTTTAAGCTATATGCTACATGAATAGTTAATCTTGGCTAACAAGAATCTTTTTACATTATTCTGATACACTAATTGGTATAGATTTTCCTTTAGGATCATCGAACCGATCCATAGTTTTAATATCTAAAATCATATGGATTCCAAGAGACATAATCATAATAAAAATAGTAGTAACAAATAATCCAGACCAGATAGGAGCTGTCATGTAGTCACCACAACTATCATAGGCAATTCCAAACTGAGAGGTTGTTATATATGGTTGCACCTAAAATAAATATAATGTTAATTTTTATTTTGAAGTTTGTTTATGTGGTTTAGTTTAATTATTTTTTACAATATCTATTATCTTATATCGCGGTATCTAATTGTCTTGTAAACCGGGCATACTAGTAAAATATGCTCTACGGTTTCTAAGCATTCTTACAAGCTGGGAACTAAAGCGACACCTCTTTTGTAGTCAAGTTCCATTAATTAACCCGTAACCAGCAATTAGGACGTTGGTTCCCATGTCAGGAATGAACCAATTGTGATGCCATTTATATTTTATGTTTGTGATGAATCCCTAGGAGTTACCTCTAAGGAAAGCGGTGTAGGTTTTAAGTGAAACATTATTAACAAATGAATAGTAAATATATAAAAATTATATAGGAAAAATGTGGGGTTTCACAGGAATATGCTTAGATCCCCAGTTTTTGAGAGATCCCATTCAACCTACCAAAGTCTGTCTATATTCCTATCTATTTTTTTGTATTCCTCCCTTACTATATAGTCCTCACTTGATTCAAACTGTATGAATTCACACTGGCCTAATTTAACGCTGATGTTTCTTTTAATATGGATGAAAGTAAGAATATAGGACACTTAGAATCTTAGTTAAATGGGAATCCCGAAAATCTCCCTTTCTTGACGAGTGAAGGGAACGTCTAGTCGGAGGTGTATTTATTTACAAGTCAAGACACACCACTTGAATTAATTCTTATAAAATAAATAAATAGGAATAAATAAATGACTTATGTAATATGAGGATATATCAAAGAAAAGAAGAAGAAACAAAATTAATAAAACAATTTACTTGGATATTATAAAATTTGAGCCAATTTCCTTGTAAATCTTTAAAGATAACTTCTTTGCTGCAAAAATATGAAAAATGAAGTCCTCCTTCTATGCCTTCAGTTTTCATAAAGTATGATTTATTTTCAGATGTGACTTCTACTTCATATAAATGCCAATGATTTTCTTTGGGGAGAACAAAGACGAAACTTAAAAATAATTTAATTAAATGAAATTAATATAAATAGATACCTATATATGGTATATATAAATATTATTATATAAAAATAAAAATATTAATATTCATTTACCTTAAAATAACATCATCGGGATAATAAACAGAAAATTGCAATTTATCTTCTGTTTTATTTATTTTCACTTGTTCAACATCCTTTAGGCTAAAAAATATATTTTTTTCAATAAGATTGCAAATTGCAGAAATTGAAACCCGCCTATAAGTCGGAATTGCTAAGAAATAAATTGTGGACACGGCAGAAAGCAACTCGAGCCATTTTGACTCCTCTGTAACTTTTCACTGGAAATCTCTTCATTGCTGGATTTTTTTCTACAATACTAGCCCATAAGCTTAACTAAATTACCAAATTTCATATTTCTATTACTTATACCGTCCAAGTTAGAAGAAGTCATAGTAGGCTTTTTCGTCACTCACTGACTGATAACTCATCAAAATTCTAGAGTACTTCCGTTGATCCTAGAATGCTGAAATTTGGCATACTAGTAGAGTTTGAGATACAATTAAAGGGAACAATCGAAATTTTTCCTTCTTCAGAACGTAAAATGACAGGGTGAACTTTATAGGCTTAATTAACACATAGTGAAAATATAATGACTGGAATGTTAAAACTTGGCATGTTAGTAGAGTTTGGAGCATTAATAAAGGGTGAAATCCCAAAAACGAAACTTTCCCTTCTTCAGGACATAAATACTCATCTAAATTACAAAAACAAGTGTATACCAACAAAAACCTATGTGTAAAAAAGGCCAAGTTCGATCAATAAAAACCGTTTGCTAAAAAAGTAGTGAGATCTAATATGCTGCCAAGTTCAACATCATCAATTTATTAAATGGGTCGAGAATATAGTAACTTCAATTAAAACGCATGATTTTTCATTTTACATGTCTACTATATTTTTGGATTTCATATTTTTAGTTGAAATTATTTTCCTGAAACTTGGCTTTTACTTGATATGGTAACATAATTCGTGACATACATAACAATGCGTAAAAGTCAAGTTTAAGGAAAATAATTTCAACTAAAAATGTGAAATCAATAAATATAGTTGGACATGTAAAATGAAAGTAAAAATACGTTTTGATTACTATATTCTCGATTGATTTAATAAATTGATGATGTTAAACTTGGCAGCATATTAGATCTCAATACTTTTTTTGGCAAATGGTTTTTATTAATCGAACTTGGCATTTTTTTTTTTACAGTGGTGTTTTTGTTGGGATCGATTTTATCTCATAGCTTGGACAGTTTATTACACCTCAACAGGGTGTTTTATTCAAAGAGAATGCAAGCATGACTTAATTCCAGGAATTCTAGTAAGTGGAACTGCCTTCCTCCATCCCGACTCTTAGAAACTTCAATTCTTATCCCCCCCCCCCTTTCAATTTACTAATGATAAACAACTCCACCACCACTATGTGTGTATATATGTGTGTGTGTGTGTGAGCATGGTTTCGAAACATTTTTTATAAGGTTTTTCTAGCCGAGAATAATGAGTTAATGATTTTCTATTAATAAGTTGCTATTTTATTTAAAAATTATTAAAAATAATTAATTACGTTTTTTCAGTTTCAAGTTTCAAAACTGGTGATTTTTCTGTGTATATATAGACTTCATTAGAGACATTTAAAAATTGAATTTCATCTGAATCTCTTAAATGTCTTCGATGTCTAGTTTTAATATCATCTTCAGAATACTGAAAAATTTTTAAAGAACCATTAGAAAAAATAATATTCATATTTTATTGATAGATATAGTTTATTAAAATAAATACCATGATGAATATTTTGCAGAATAAATGAAAACTAAGTCTTCATTTTCTTCAAGCATCTTATTAATTGTTTTGGCCATTAATAAATCTATAAAAAATAATATTAAGATTATTAAAATACAATCTTCTTAAAGTAAAGTGATATTTATATACCGTGTCTTTTTAGAAAATTGGGTCTATTTTCGTCATTTTGGGCGTCCTCTAAACCAATATAGATAAATGTTTGATTATGAATATGAATATCATTAAATTCTGTTTCAGAAGCATTCAAATAAAGCCATTTGGAATCAGCAATTAACTTTTGTATAAAATGTTGAGGTTTATGAACCATGGGAAAAAATACTAAGTTTCCACTATTGAGTACTATGTTTTTTACATTTTCATAAGAGCTTAGGCCTTTAGTGTCTTTCCAACTAAAGTCTTCCATACTAAGCTATAAAACGAAACAAGAGTTGTATTAAATAGAAGCTTAATTCTATTGATATAAATTCAAATTAATGCAAAATTTGACGCTTGAAGTTTTTAAATGGCTGTTCGTGCAAGACAAGGAAGGGGTGCGGGGAGGCAGACCCGGGTTTGAGATTTTCTGCCCCCCCCCCCCCCAATAAAAAATTAACATTAAAATAAGAAATAATTATTGGGGTCTATGGTATTCGGAGAAAAATGTTGCCACATTGTCACCATTGATCTTTTAGTATTTAATGTTTTTATAAGAAATTAATGAACAAAGGGGTAGTTTAAGAAAATTCGTCTCAATTTGCAAGAATGTAATCCTGGGACTCCGTCATATGATATAATACAAAGTAAAGAATGGTATAAATGATACATAAAATACCATTTGACAATTTGAAGAATCTGGCGAGCGAACTATTCCTAAATTTTTATTACATTTTCTATGTTTTGGAAATACAGTGTTTTAGGGCTAATAACGAGTTTTGAATGACTTTACATTCTTGCGTTCAGGATTTCTCAAACTAGTTTTCATGATTCAAAAAAGTGCAAAAATAATATCGACATTTTTTGGAAATCGATCCCATAATATTGATGATAAACAGGTTTAGACATCTATATCCGTATAGGTATTTATCATTTATTATGTCTTTACTCATGTTTAGAAATATATGATACCACATGGTCTTCATGTACTTTTAAACCTTTTCCTTAAACCATATAAAAATTGGGTTGGAAAATGATTTTTCTTTACATTTCATAGCACGAAGATGCTAAATAAATAAAAAAAAAATGAAAATTTCTAGTGAATTCCATACTTCGACCCATCTCGGTGGCCCTAACGAATATTATATAAATTGAAGGTTCTTTTTGCCGAGAGTAGCAGAATTTTTATAAATTAAAGGACAATTAAAGATAGTGTATGCTGCAAGAAATTTTTTCTTTATTTATTTATAAAAAGACTATAGTTTCGAGAACTTTGCCCTCTTCATCATTCGATTACAAATGTAATCTATATTATATTATATATTACAATTGTAATAGACTGATGAAGAGGGCAAAGTCCTCGAAACTAGTCTCTTTATAAATAAATAAAAAAAATTATTTTTCCAGCAGAAGACACTCTTTTATTGTCCTTTAATAAATAATATTTTAAGGAAAAAAAGAAAAAATGCATGAATAGTGAGCAACTGAGCAGCCAGCAGGATTTCTCCAACTAGTTTTCATGACTCAAAAAAAGTGCAAAAATAATATCGACATTTTTCGGATAATATTGATGATAAATTGGCTTAGACACCTATATCCATATAGGTATACATATATATATATATATATATATATATATATAAATGAATAAAAATTGTATTTCTTATAGTGAATTAGTTTTGATGTTTCTTTTTGGTTTAGACTATGAACTGTGTTCATTAATTTTTTATAAAAAGATGTACCTATACCTTCAAAAAAATAAAATAAATAAAACTAGAATCTAGTATTTATTATTAAATAAATCCTCTGTCCGACTTTCAATGGAATTAACTTAAGTAATAGTGGTCTAGTTGAAAGAAAAATTAAGTGTTCCGTAAAAATTACTTACATTCTCTTCTGAAAAAAATACCAGAGGTTTACCGGCAAAATGTTTATTTAAATATTCGTAAAATTCATCCCCACTCAAATAGCCAAGAGCTGGAATATTGGTTTTATCGACATTTCTGAAAAAATTATAAATTCATTATTCCATCCAAGATTAAAATATTTCAGAATAAAATAAAAATATAAATAAATGAAAATAGTAAATTGAAATATGATGGTTTTCCTGATTAGTTTATTTTAATATTTCTAATAGAAGTAATTATTATTTAAAAATGTCATCTTTTACCTGTGTGTCCATATTAAAACTGGTAAATATTCTGAAGATAATACTGAAATAACTTGACTAGTAAAAAATAAATTAAACAGAGTAAATAATATAATTTTATTCATTTTTAAGATAATTATTATTTTAAGAGAATGAAGAAATGGTTCTTGTCATATGACATTAGTTAAAGATATATAGATGGCGAGCTCCCAGTCACAGAGTTTGACAGGAAATTCAAAAACTCAAACATCCCACCACTAGAGGCGCCACTTCATTTTTGATCACGCTAAATAATCCAAAGATAAAAATAGAAATTAAGACTGTAGTCATCTAGATCAGAGAGTATAATCTAGATTGGGAATTTTTAATGAGATCATCTCATAAAAAACTCCCGGTCAAGATGGCTTCACTCTTAATTTCTATTTTTATAAAGAAATCAGCTATAAGAGCATCAAATCTGAAAACATAGATAAAAATAAAATAAAAGATTGGAAGTAAGTTCCTGTGGCGCAACCACGAGGGGTGGGGGGGGGGTAAGGGAACTTCAACCTCATTGCGGCACGGGTTACCGTTGTCCAATTAAGATGAAACTTTGCAATTTGCAACTATTATGGGCGTCAGCAAAGAAAAAATTCGAAGAGTGGTTTCTTGTGACCACCTAATGACTAATGAGCATAATTCACTTTTCCCCCAAGTTGGTAAAAATAGCCTATCTTTGAGGATCGATTGTGGCTAAACAGCTGAACCGATTTAATGTTTAAGTACGACGCAAAATCTTATGCTTTTATATATTGGTAAGAGTGAAATTTTCTGTAGGACACATGGTTTTCGAGTTATAAGCAAAAATCTGAATAAAGTCCAAAATTTTCGTGGTTTTTAGGACCTCAAAATTTAGCACCAGCAAACTAATATAAGTCTTATTTGGGATGCCTAACTTTGATTAAAATTATTTCCAGCGTGTGCATATTAATTGGCCATGGCGGCCTTTTTTCTGTCTAATTTGTCTGGGCAATATTTTAAATATAAATTAAGACAAAATAAAAGAATTTTATTTCCATATTATATATATATAGTATAATTCACACACACTCACACACATATCTATACATGTGTGAGAATTAGCCCCCCCCCCCCAAGAAAAAATGCTGGTAAGGAATAAAACAGTATTTTTATTATTACGTATATATAGGTATAGGTATACAGTGGCGCAGCCACGGTGGGGGGGGCTAAGGGCTGAAGCCCCCTAACAGAACAAGAAAAAAATGAAAAGTTTAACAAATAACAAATACTGTTCTATTTAAATGAATAAATAATTTAAAGAAAATTTTGAAAATTTTCTTTACTTTATTTAACATGTTTCACCAAGAACCTACGCCATTCTCTCTTAACAAAATATGAAAAATAATATTAAATTAAGTTATTTTACTTTGAAATTGTCAAAACATTATTTTTGGCATTTTATGAAAAGGATTATATATACAGTGGCGTATACACGGTGAGGGGGTAACCCCCCCCCCCAGAGGCAGATCCTATCTATCTGTCAAATCTAAAGTTAAGTAAACAGCAAAAATGAAAAATACATTTTGGTGTTGGAAAGATATGGGTTAATAATCCAGTCAAATTAGACTAAATAAAAACATTAATCGGTAAAGGTCTGAATTTTGGTATTCATGCTTATTACGGCTTCCCATTGAACATACTATAAGTCTCCGTCAAAATCTGTTGCGTTCGAGCCGCAAACTTGGAAAAAAGGTACTCTGGGTTTTTTCAAATTGGACTTCAAATAAACGAAGGAAAAAGACTTCTTTAATAAAAAAACTTCTAATTCTTTAGAAGTGAATAAAATGGAAAGTTGGGGGATTGCTTTTCATGAAACTGGGGGGAGGAGGGTGTCATGAAGTGGGCTCCCTTGTATAATAGATATGTTTAAAAATGATTTGCTTTAAAATAAAATACATTACTTTATGATTTACTAATAAAAATATAAATTTATGATATATAATTATACATATAATCTGGGATAACAAAAATTTTCTCAATCAAAATTAGGTCGCAAATGAAAAAGTTTAACAAGCGCTGCTTTAGGCAAACCGATTTTTACTTCTATTAGCTTAGTATTAAATTCGAGAGAAAATTTTCATTTTTTCCTTTTTACTTTATCCAATGCGAAGCATGGGGAAAGTATTGTAATCGGTCTCGCGGTAAGCGCGACTTCAAAGGGTCCTCAGGCAAAGACTACTGGGTTCCATGAACTCAATTAAAATCACAAATTGTAGTATTCAATTAGGTTGAATTTTAGCACATGACGGTTTTGCCAAAAATTGCATGGGGTCTCGTCGAGAGGCCAAAAAGTGCGATTTTTTCATTTAGTGCGTGCGGATGTATGTATGTTAACGTTTTTTTGGACCACGGTTTTTTCCACACCGTTGCACCGATTGAAATGAAATTGAAAACCTACCATTAGTTTAACGAAATGAAGCGCTGATTAGTTTTTGGTACATATCGGCCCACAAACATTAGTACTTTATTTTTGTACTTTTTTAGTTTTTTCTAAATATCTTGAAAATGACTTAACCAATTTTGATGAAATTTAATATCCTAATTAAGTACCTTGGGGACCACAAAAAAGGTTAAATAAAGTTTTTAGTAGAATTATATTTTAAAGTACTTTACTCTAGGGTAAGATAGTACTTTTTTAAATTCTTTAAAATTTATTCATTTGATCGTCTTAATATAGCTCATTTAACCTTTGCTTAAGTAAGAATGGATAGGCTTCTCTCTGGGAAATGCTAAAAATTTGAGAGGAAATGTTATAAGTAACCATAGCAACAGCGTTGTTTTCTTATCCGTTACCTTTGCTGAAGACATAGAGAAATCGACTTAAAATCAAAAATAGCTATTGATTCTCATCTAGTACTTGAGGAATAACCATTCTATATTAGATTTTTGACGTTTCGGTTTTTATTGGTAACCATTTCTGAAGATATAGAAGAATAGACATAAAATCAAAAATAGTAATTGATTCTCATCTATTACTTGAGGAATAACCATTCTATATTGAATTTTTGACGTTTCGGTTTTTATTGGTAACCATTTCTGAAGACATAGAGGAATCGACTTAAAATCAAAAATAGCGATTGATTCCGATCCAATACTTGAGGAATTACAATTCTACATTAGATTTTTGACGTTTCGATTATTATTGGTAACCATTGCTGAGCTTAGCAAACAGGAAGTTGCTATTGAAGACATATGTATGGAGCATAGCCATGTACGGGTGTGAAACCTGGACAATTAGAGAAGAGGAGAGAAAGAGATTAGAGGCTTTCGAAATGTGGTGCTACAGAAGAATGATGAATATCAAATGGATGGATAAAATTACAAATGAAGAAGTTCTTGGAAGAATCGGAGAAAGAAGAACCTTGTGGAAGAGTCTGAAGAAGAGAAGAGGTCAGATGATGGGGCACACACTGAGACATGGGGGACTGCTTAGGGATATCTTGGAGGGGGAGGTGGGAAAGAAAAGGGGAAGGGGAAGAACCAGATTAGAATATTTCAACCAAATAATTGGGGATATGGGATGCCAGACATTTAGAGAGGTTAAACAGCTGGCGGGGGACAGAGTCGAGTGGAGACGGATTGTTGCATCAAACCAGTCTTAGGACTGTATACTCAATGATGATGATTGCTGAAGACATGGAGGAATCGACTTAAAATCAAAAATAACGATCGATTCTTATCTACTACTAGAGGAATAACCTTATTGCATTCTATTTTTGATGTTTTGACTATTAATGGGAACCTCTACTAAAAACGTGGGAGAATCGACTGAAATCAAAAAGACTACATTCTTTATTGGTAAAAAACTCAAGTTTGAATTAAAGTCAACATGAACTGCAAATCGCAAGTGATATCTGATTAATAATAAAGGAATAAACATATTGACATTTCAAATGAATTTGGATAAAGTTTAGCAACGATCCGTTGCAGTTTATTTGTTCACTGTATTGAAAAAAAGAGATAAATCATTTTGTCTGAGAGTCTGGATTCACGATAATTTAAGCACGAAAAGTCTTAAAATGTTCGTTCTTGTGCTAAAATATTTATATTTCTCAATACACGGAGCTAATTAGATTTTGGGCTTTCTAGCTTTAGTATTATAGAACTTCTGATTCAAAAATAAAGAAAATATCATTTTTGGAATGATTTTATTCAGATATTAAATCAATGTTATAATATAGGGATAAATTAACAATTTATTTTATATTTAAGTTTATTATTAATTAATTATAAAGGAGTCTCTAACGTAAATAAGTTTTCACTTTTTATTATTTATTAAATGCGCGAATGAGCAATTGTTTCATTAGAATCTGATTGAAGAAAAGACTGAAAATGATGGAGAGAGAATGATCTCTATTCCTTTGCAAGGATTCCAAAAACAAGTCCAAACCTATTTCAGAATAGTAGATAATTTCTTAATTTTTATTATTTTTATAGGCTTGTGACTCTAGGTAAGAAAATGTTAAATCGAAATTAAAATAAGATTGAGATATTTATTATTAATTCAACGAAAATGCAAACAGAGCACCGTATCTTAAAAATTTTTCAATTTTTTTTCCAATTCATTGTTTGATACATAGATAAATGATACCTACAGTCGAACCAGTGGCGGAACTACAATACTCACCAACGCTTCCCAAATTTTTCGGATTTATTATTTGTTAATTATAGTAAAATTTTTCTTATTTAAATTAGAATAAAAATACATACAGTTATAGTCTAGAAAAATAATAAAGTGCAGTGCCGTTTCTAGAATAGGCCCTTAGGGTAAATAAATTTTAACTTTTTTTAATTATTTAATAAATGTGCTGATGAGCCTTTCTTTCAATAGAATCTTATCAAGGAACATTACTAAAAAAAATGCGGATTGAATGATCTACTTTCTTAAAAGATAAGACATTGCAAGGATGACAAATACAAATCAAAGTTATAGTTTAGAAAAATATTAAAGTCAAAAAGTTTGGTATAATAACTTTTTCGATGCACCTTTTACCAGTGAATCTCATCTTATAATAAAAATATCAAATGAAATAACATTTAAATAAATGCTTAAAATCCATAATTTTCTTGAATGACATTCTTGTAAGGCATTATTTATTTAATAATAGAATTAATTATTCGATACTACTAATATAATAATTGTTTTCGGAATCTGAGCCACTGAACGAGTCCTTGTCGTAAATTCTCATTGCAGTAGTCATATTTATATAGGCATCATAAATGTGAAGATCTGAAAACATAAATTTATTTCAAACTGTAGACGGTACCAGTAATTTTGAGTGAATAATTATTATTTTTTTTTTTATTTATTTAACATCACTGAACAAAGCCCATTTGACAGCACATAAGTAGAGTGTTAGTAGGGTTAGTGAGGGAGCCGAGTTTTCAGCCGGTAGAAATTTTTATTTGCCAGCCAGGATCGAACCCCGGACATCCACTCCAACATCGTCATAATCGATCGATGCCGAAGCGAGGCCATGTTAGCTGACTGAGCTACCCGACTCCCGAGTGAATAATTATAATAATCAGAAAAATAATTCTAAAATTCAATATATGAGATATCACTTCATCGAAAGTCTTGATAGAAGCTTCTCTGACCCTATGCTCACCAGAAAATATACCAAAAGATTTATAAATGAGAAAGAAACGATCTTATTTTTATCGATTTTATCAATGTGAAAAAAATAGTACACGTAATAATTCTAAAATATAAGAAAATGGCATTTCAATTAAGAATTTTGTAGTTTAAATGAAATGTTATGAAAACATTCAGTTTCTTCAGGGGCAGCGAGTCGAGTAAAATGGCAAAAGGTTAATTTTTCCCCATCACATATTCAATTAAATCTATTGAAATTTCATATCTATGAAATATTTTCTTTTATCTTTTATATCTTCTGGTTTGAATTTGAATATCTGCATTTAAAAGGTTAGTTTATTTGAATTCCTAATTTTAACAAACGATAATAACTACTTCGAAATAATTTTTAAAAATATGAAATTATTAAATATTATAAAACCATCGATTATTAATAATTATATTCAATTTTGAACGAAATTAATTTATTAGTTTTTAAGAAAATGTCAAAAAGCTAGAAACCGTAACAAATGCCTCGCTGATGCCGGGTGACTTGCGACCCAGCCTCTCGATATAACATATAACAGTAGAAAAGAATTATAAGTGAGAGAGAAATCGATGTTATTTTATTTATTTAATCTATCTGGAGGTTTATAGTATCTGTCTAATATAAGAAATTAGCATTTTGATCAAGAATTTTGTAGTTTAAAAGAAATTGTATGAAAAAATTCAATTTCTTCTCTCCGGTAGCAAATCAAGTAAAAATGGCAAAATGTTTTATTTATTTTCTCCTTAGATATTTATTCAAATCTTTTGAAATATCATATCTGTTAGTTATTTTCATTTATCTTTTATATAAAATAATTATTATTACGAAATTTGAATTTTAAACAGTAGTTTATTTGAAGTCCAATTTGAAAACCGCTAATAACTCTGTTGAATTTTTTTTTAAATATCAAATTAATAGATATTATAAAACAATTAATTTTTAATCATTTACTTTAATTTTGAACGAAATTGCTTCAGTACTTTTGGAGAAAATCATCAAAAACCATCTGAGCCGTCTCAAAAAACGATGCTTTTTGTAAGATCGAGATGCCTTGAAAAAGTTTAAAAAGTCATATGAAACGAAACATTGACTTGTGACATGGAGGTGAATTTTAAAATGTTTCTTAAAAACGGCCTTTCATAGAGAGTTTTCTTGGGTTTTTGACCATTTTCAAAAAGTATTGAAGCGATTTCGTCCAAAATTGAACTATATATTTATAATTAATTGTTTTAAAATATCTATTAATTTCATATTTTTAAAAAATTTCAACAGAGTTATTAGCGGTTTTTCAAATTGATCAAATAAACTACTGTTTAAAATTCAAATTTCGTAATAATAATTATTTTATATAAAAGATAAATGAAAATAACTAACAGATATGATATTTCAAAAGATTTGAATAAATATCTAAGGAGAAAAAAAAATCAAACATTTTGCCATTTTTACTTGATTCGCTACCGGAGAGAAGAAATTGAATATATAAAATTTCTTTTCAACTACGAAATTCATAATAAAAATGCTATTTTCTATATTAGACAGATACTGTGAACCTCCAGGTCGATTTAAACGATAAAATAAGATCGATTTCTCATTTATAATTCTTTTCGAGATGTTGTGTCGAGATCAGAGACACATTATTTGTTATTGATTGATTTGTTATTTGCGTTTTTCAAATTGGACTTCAAATAAACTACCCTTTAAAATTCAAATTTCCTAATAATAAATATTTCATATAAAAGGTAAATGAACATAACAGACAGATATGAAATTTCAATAGATTTAAATAAATATCTAATGAGAAAAAATAAAACTGTTTGCCATTTCTAGTTGATTCGCCCCCGGAGAGAAGAAATTGAATATTTTCATGCAATTTCTTTTAAATTACGAAATTCTTAACAAAAATGCTATTTTCTTATATTAGACAGATACTTTGAATCTTCAGGTCGATTAAATCGATAAAATTAAATTAATTGATTATCTAAATCGAGATCAGAGACACATTATTTGTTATTTATTCATAAAGTCCATTCACTTTACAATATTGGAATCTCTTTAACTCTTAAACTATTGATTTGAGACATTTCCCTT
>JALMQS010000790.1:421888-433899 GCA_024734495.1 Forficula auricularia
CCCTCTCCGGTAGCAAATCAAGTAAAAATGGCAAATGTTTGATTTTTTTTTCTCCTTAGATATTTATTCAAATCTTTTGAAATATCATATCTGTTAGTTATTTTCATTTATCTTTTTATATAAAATAGTTATTACGAAATTTGAATTTTAAACAGTAGTTTATTTGAAGTCCAATTTGAAAAACCGCTAATAACTCTGTTAACTTTTTTTTTTAAATATCAAATAATAGATATTATAAAACAATTTTAATTATTAATCATTTACTTAATTTTGAACGAAATTGCTTCAGTACTTTTGGAGAAAATCATCAAAAACTATCTGAGCCGTCTCAAAACGATGCTTTTTGTAAGATCGGAGATGCTCTTGAAAAAAGTTTAAAAAGTCATATGAAACGAAACATTGACTTGTGACATGGAGGTGAATTTTAAAAATGTTTCTTAAAACGGCCTTTCATAGAGAGTTTTCTGGGTTTTTGACCATTTTCTCAAAAAAGTACTGAAGCGATTTCGTCCAAAATTGAACTATATATTTATAATAATTGTTTTAAAATATCTACACTCTATATTTTTAAAAAAAATTTCAACAGAGTTATTATCGGTTTTTCAAATTGACTTCAAATAAACTACTGTTTAAAATTCAAATTTCGTAATAATAATTATTTTATATAAAAGATAAATGAAAATAACTAACAGATATGATATTTCAAAAGATTTGAATAAATATCTAAGGAGAAAAAAAATCAAACATTTTGCCATTTTTACTTGATTCGCTACCGGAGAGAAGAAATTGAATATTTTCATAAAATTTCTTTTCAACTACGAAATTCATAACCAAAATGCTATTTTCTTATATTAGACAGATACTGTGAACCTCCAGGTCGATTAAATCGATAAAATAAGCATCGATTTCTCATTTTATAATTCTTTTCGAGATGTTGTGTCGAGATCAGAGACACATTATTTGTTATTGATTCATAAAGTCCATTCACTCTACAATATTGGAATCTCTCTTTAACTCGTAAACCATTGATTTTAGACATTTTATATAAACTTTTCTGTTGGAAATTAAATTTTTTCAATAAAGGTCATTTTATAAATTTGTGTAAATCAAAGGGTTGGACACTAATGGTGAAATTTAAGATGAAAGTTGGATAAATATTACACTTAACGCCCTAGTTATTCTACATATAAAAAATTTACGTAGAAACATGTTGATAATTTAATTTACTAAAAAAAGTTCAGGTATAATTAATATAATTAGCTCAGATGACTATTTAAATATCTAGATTAGAGAGGATTAAACATTCAAAATTAAATAATATTTTCGGAGAAAAGTAAACATTTTTTTTTACAAAAATAAAAGGGTGGACACCTTAGATTAAATTTGAAATTTTTGATTGAAATTTGTCTCATCAACCAAATTTCATATTTTTTGACCAACAAATTACCTGGCCAAACCATTGGGCTTGAATTTTTATATTGAAAAATATTTGTATACTTACATAACTCCTAAACTATTGATTTTAGACATTTCTCTCATATAAACTATTTTGATGGAAATTAAATGTACTCTAATAAAAGTCCTTATATGAATTTGTTTACCTATAATTGTTAGGCAGGAATGGTGGAATTTAAATGGAAAGGTAGGTAAATACTCCCTATAAAACTCATTGTCCCGGATAGAAAAATCCAAACTATTATTACGATGCATCACTTATGTATTTCTCATTAAATTATTTCGGTACTTGCAAAATTTGTCAATTCTACTAAAAAGTTAGTTGATCTCTAATCGGATTACCGAAATTGAAATCTTATGGTGCTAATCAGCTTGAGGATTGCCCCCTCCCGTCTAGGAAATCTCCCTAACTACGCCAATGGTCTTGAACACCCCATTTTGAGACATGTAACTAAATTTTGGGATCAAAAAACATAAAACGACAATGACAATGAAAAAATTATAATAGTCAGCGATCAAAAATAAATTCAAAATAAGCTGATGTCGTAGCCATCCACAGGATTTTACCATACATCTGGCCCCTCTCTCTCCTATTTTTCAACCCCTCCTCTTATGGGCCACTATCAATTTCACATAATGAGACATTTTCATAAGGTCATATAGGGTGCATTGGCGAAATTTCGTACAAATCGATCGACAGGGTCTAGGACTTATATTGATAGTTCTACATTTTAAGCACCGCCCAATTTAATCTCTTTTTTATTTTAAGACCGTTTTATATTAATTTCTTTTTTTTTTTAGTTTAAAAATTTTATAATTTAAATTTTTTAAACCCACCCCCTGCCTTAATTTTTCGTCGATTTCAACCAAATTCTAATCAGTTCTTAATCTCAATGTACAAAAACTACACTTGAAATTTCGTTTTGATATTAACACTAATTTTTGAGCTAGAGTGTAGGTCTCAAAGGGTTAGCCACTGCCCGTGATGGTGACCTTTTGTGGGGCCGGGTTCAAAAATTTTAACAATTATAATGGATTATTGAAAAATTGGCTCGCACTTACCCCAACTTACTAAATTTGTTTTTTTACCTAACCTCTTTACTTTTTTGGTAATTTGAGGAATTATTCCTTTTACTATATAGAGATATTTACATGATGAAACAACAAACAGATGACATAATTGGATTTGTAATAAATCTGTATCAATAAAAAGAAAAATAATAATGAATAAAGTATAGTGCAGTATTAATATATAGATTTTAACTGAAGCAAAAAGTTGCCGAGCATCGCTCAGTGGTACTTTGAGCAAATGGTAGTAAGTACTTGGCAATGAAATTTTCTGTCATCTGAAAAAAGTGAGGAGAAGGTAATATTTAAGGAAGAATCTACGTTCGCAGTGATCGTAGATGTGAGACCTGCTACAGAAAATTTAGTTGGATTGACTGGGAGACCCAATTTGGAGGCGAGGCTCTCGGAGATGTACGAAGAGTCACTGGCTGGATCAATCAAGGCTCGACAACAATGGTTATGGCCTTGTTTATCCCACACAAACACCATGGTTGTACATAGCATAGACGTCTGCGAGATTTCAGGCGTCTTGTTCAGGGCACCTGAAGATGAAACACAAGACAATGAAACTTTGTTTGAAGGCTGTGATACAAATAATTTATTCTTATCATTACGGAAAATATGAAGCAATTGCCTGTAACCGCAGAATGGGCATTGTTCTGTCGGGCACTGCTTATAATTATGTGATTTAGACTTTAAACAATTAGTACAGTAATGCTTATCTTTAATAAATTCATGTCTCAGCAGTGGGGGCAAAGATTTAAAGGCAGTGCACTCTGGCAGAGTGTGAGTCAACCGACAACCAATTTCGCACCTGTTGTCCGCAACCAATGGGTCAGTGCGGTCAATCTGGGAAGACGAGATGCCAGGGGACTGGATAGAGTGATGAAAGCCAATTCTTTATCTAAAAATTCAAACAAATTGGAGATGGAAGGAATTTTAGAACTAATGTTAAGTTCCAAGAATTAATCAAAGAAGCTGGAAGCTTTCGAAAGAGGTGGTGCTGATTGTGAGTGGAGAAACATTCATATTCATCAATGCAATCTTCACCCTATTAAATAAATAATAAATTTCATACAAGTGCCTCAGAAGTCATTTTCGTCACTGGTGGACAATCGATTATTCTGTAAATGAGTTGAAAGAAATTATTTTTTTCGGTGTCAAACCTATTCTTTAGAGCGCCGGCATAATTATCGCCTGTTACTCTGATAGCCGCTATAGTGGACAACAGGGATCGGAAACCGTAGAAAAATTCGGGTTCAGAAATGAAAAAAAAAATTGGGTTCAGGTTCAGTTCGGGTTAAGAAAAATATTTTTTGGTTGGTTCGGTTCCGGTTCGGGTTTGAAAAATATATTAGAAAAATTATATATCTGAAATAAAAAAATGTGCTTGGGTATGGTAATCAAAAAACAGTCTGTTCAATAATAACAAATTAATATTTATTCTATTATATATACAACAGCTGCGAAGCCCACCTTCAGCGGGCATCTTGATGGCCAGGTGGCTACCGTAGTGAGTTTTAAAATAATAATTTAAATTTCCTAATTTTAATAAATTTTATTAGTAATGAACTTTTAGTGGGTTTGAAAATTAAAAAAAATCACGCCAACGTCGTTGCGCAAGCCGATTATAATAAGTATAGATACAATAAACATGAAAAACCAAAATAGTTATTTACATGATACATATTCATATCAATATATATATTTTTAAAGAAATTTTCATTCAATCTTATTATCAAAATATCTAACAAAGCAAAAGAGGAGCCGGAGTACCGCTGAGGAGTGGAACTGCTGTTTATATTTATACTATGATGTAACACAGAAGATGAAAAATTTTGCTTCAGCGAACCCGGTTTTTTGAATCTGAAAATACTGGGTTCAGCTCCGGTTCGGGTTCAACTCGACCAAGATAACAGTGGTTCGGGTTCTGGTCCAAGTTCACAAAAAAGTGGGTTCGAAACGGTTTTCGATTCTGTTTCCGGTCCCTGTTGGACAAGGCTCTTCCCTTTAAGTGCGATTTAAGAATAGAAAACTTCTCAGTTTCGGTGATATTCATTCTTGAATGAACGTGTGCGACAAAAAATTCCACCCAAGCTTCAAAGCCTGACTCGAATCCTCCCAGTTTCAATTCTGATCGAAATGTCGGTCCTATGAATGACATCTGGGAGGCCTCTGTCAACATACTTGTTTCCAGCTGGCTGCGAGTCTGCAATAACTCGTGAAGGGAATTCAATTCATCTTTAAAGAGGGTGAATTTTAAAAGCGGTTCGAAAGTATCGAAATTATCATCGGTTACGTCTGAAGCGGAAAGTGTTGTCAAGGAATTCTAACAAAGAGATTGATTCATTGGGCAATTTTCTGCTTTTCCGACCCAACACTTGACAGTTGGGAGATTCTTCATATCTTCTACGGTATCAGATTTGAATTGTTTTTTAAGATTAGTGACTTGGTATTTAAAAAGACGTAACTTGCTGTCACTCATGATTTTGTTTGTTAACCGACTTCAAAAAAGGAGGAGATTCTCTATTCGACTGAATTTTTACTTTATCCAATGCAAAGCATGGGTAAAGTATTGTAATCGCTTTCGGGGCAAGCGTGGCTTCAAAGGGTCCTCAGGTAAAGACTACGGAACCCATGGACTCAATTAAAGTCACAAATTGTAGTATTCAATTAGGTTGAATATTAGCACGTGACGGTTTTGCCAAAAATTACATGGGGTCTCGTCGAGAGGCCAAAAAGTGCAATTTTTTCATTTAGTGCGTGCGTATGGATGGATGTATGTATGTTATCGCTTTTTTGGCCCACGATTTTTTCCACACCGTTGAACCGATTGAAATGAAATTGAAAACCTACCATTAGTTTAACAAAATGAAGCGCTGATTAGTTTTTGGTACATATCGGCCCACAAACATTAGTACTTTATTTCGGTACTTTTTTAGTTTTTTCTAAATATCTTGAAAATGACTTAAGCAATTTTGATGAAATTTAATATCCTAATTAAGTACCTTGGGGACCACAAAAAAGGTTAAATAAAGTTTTTAGTAAAATTATATTTTAAAGTACTTTACTCTAGAGTAAGATGGTACTTTTTTAATTTTTTAAATTCTTTAAAATTTATTCATTTGAAAGTTTTAATATAGCTCATTTAGCCTTGCTTAAGTAAGAATGGATAGGCTTCTCTCTGTGAAATGCTAAAAATTTGGGAGGAATTTTTATGAGTAACCATAGCAACTGCGTTGTTTTCTTATCCGTTACCTTTGCTGAAGACAGAGAAATCGATTTTAAACCAAAAATAGCGATTGATTCTCATCTAGTTCTTGAGGAATAATCATTCTATATTGGATTTTTGACGTTTCGGTTTTTATTAGTAACCATTGCTGAAGACATAGAGAAATCGACTTTAAACCAAAAATAGCGATTGATTCTCATCTAGTACTTGAGGAATAATCATTCTATATTGGATTTTTGACGTTTCGGTTTTTATTAGTAACCATTGCTGAAGACATAGAGAAATCGACTTTAAACCAAAAATAGCGATTGATTCTCATCTAGTACTTGAGGAATAATCATTCTATATTGGATTTTTGACGTTTCGGTTTTTTATTAGTAACCATTGCTGAAGACATAGAGAAATCGACTTTAAACCAAAAATAGCGATTGATTCTCATCTAGTACTTGAGGAATAATCATTCTATATTGGATTTTTGACGTTTCGGTTTTTATTAGTAACCATTGCTGAAGACATAGAGGAATCGACTTAAAATCAAAAATAGCGATTGATTCTCATCTAATACTTGAGGAATAACAATTCTACATTAGGTTTTTGACGTTTCGATTATTATTGGTAACCATTGCTGAAGACATGGAGGAATCGACTTAAAATCAAAAATAACGATCAATTCTTATCTAATACTAGAGGAATAACCTTATTGCATTCCATTTTTGATGTTTTGACTATTAATGGAAACCTCTACTGAAAATGTAGAAGAATCGACTTAAAATCAAAAAGACTAAATTCTTTTGGTAAACAACTCAAGCTTGAGTTGTTTGCCATAAAAGAATTTTAGTCTTTTTGATTTTAAGTCGATTCTTCTACATTTTCAGTAGAGGTTTCCATTAATAGTCAAAACATCAAAAATGGAATTCAATAAGGTTATTCCTCTAGTATTAGATAAGAATCGATCGTTATTTTTGATTTTAAGTCGTTTCCTCCATGTCTTCAGCAATGGTTACCAATAATAATCGAAACGTCAAAAACCTAATGTAGAATTGTTATTCCTCAAGTATTAGATGAGAATCGATGGCTATTTTTGATTTTAAGTCGATTCCTCTATGTCTTCAGCAATGGTTACTAATAAAAACCGAAACGTCAAAAATCCATATGTAGAATGGTTATTCCTCGACTCTTAAATGAGAATTATTTTTGAATTAATTTCAATATGAACTACAAATTGCAAGTGATATCTGATTAATAATAAAGGAACAAACATATTAATATTTCAAATGAATTTGGATAAAGTTTAGCAACGATCCGTTGCAGTTTATTTTTTTGTGTGTCTATGTTACCTCATATCTCCGCCAATTGTGAACCGATTTTGAAAAAAATTTGCATTGGGTTCAGTCTACCTTCCGATTGGTCCCATTTTTTCATAGGTATTAGACCTTTTTTATTAGGTTTGTTTAGACCTAACTTCTTTGTTTATGAACCGATTTCGATGATTCTTTTATTATTGGAAAGGGGGTATCTTAGGGATGGTGCCATATTAATTTGGTCAAGTTCTGATGATATGATCACTATTAATAACATCACTAAAAAAGAGAAAAATAAAATAATTTTTAAGAAAAAATAAAACGGACTTCAAAAAATTAAATGCAACAAATAAAATACACTAAAAGGTATAAAATAATTATTATCTTATTTAGTTACAACTAATCGACGAAATATTAACATGAAATTACTTTTCGAAGTCGGTGCCAAACAAACTATACCTATAAGCAAGCGTACCCGCCAAATCGTACTAAGTACGATTCGTCGAGTGCGATTCATAAAAGGTATATGTTTTTGGCACCGACTTCAAAAAGTAATTTCATGTTAATATTTCGTCGATTAGTTGTACTAAATAAGATACTAATTATTTTATAGCTTTTAGTGTAATTTTATTTGTTGCATTTAATTTTTTGAAGTCGGTTTTATTTTTTTCTTAATTTTATGAAGATAAGTAATGAGCATTCGGAAGCCTTCGGGAATGCAGGATTAACTTGGTTGAGAGCTAGCGTGTACAGTGTTGCCAAGCTGTTTTGCTTCTTCTAAGAACCTGACCGGCGCGGCGTTAGGTTTTTAATCCGTCTCAAAAGGAACAAATGTATAAATAATTAGTAGAGATTGTGGTGTTAGTGCAAGGGGAAACATCTTTAATAAAGATAAGAGTAAATAAATTTTAGTAATAAAATTTTAATTTTAATGTGAAACAAGTGACCAAGAATCCTTAACTCATAGTAAATTTAATATTACATATAATATTTATTTACTCTTATCTTTAATAAATGTATAAACTCTAAAATAGATTTATAAGGGTGGACTGTATAATGATAGGAGCTGGGCCGGATAGAAAGGGTAGAATTGATGATGAACAGGGCTGGGTTAAAACACTGCATAAACAACACTTCTTCATATAAAATAACAATATCTTCTTTATTAAAAGGGATAAATAATAAAATAATAATAAAATAAGTCAGAATATATAGAATATCGCGAGCCACTGATTTTGTATGGGTTCGGAATTAATACCTAAAGGTCTGGATTCGAGAGATTAGGGCAAATTAACGTAGCAGGGTAGTTTCAGGAGAGTGAGAATAATGAAGGTATCAGGGTTATCATAGGAAAAAACAGGAAAAGATTGATAGGCAGTAAGTGTATGCTCAATGAGAAACCAAAGGCAAGTGAGGTCAAGGACGAACTCTCTAGCCAAGTCCAGCTAGTCAGGAGGTTAATTAAAAATTAGTTAAATATCTTTTCAGTTAGGATAGCGTTTTCTTCTGTCAAAACCAATATTCTTTCACGACTACGTTTAAATTCATCAGCCCATAGCTCTCCTTTTTATCCGAATCATTATGCACATTCTATTTCTTGAATTCAGAAGAAAACTATTTACATCTTAACACATCAATTAAATTAATCTACTTACTTAATTAACATCGCTCGTTTTTGTTTGTTAATTCTTTGTAACCATCGCTGGACATTTTTTCGTTCTTATTGTTCTTTAAATGAATTCATAACCTCCTCCTTTATTTGAAGTCGGTTAAAAAATTAAATATATAAAATTTGTTTAAAATTAATTGTATAAAATTGATATCAGAAACAATACTATAACATAGCTAACGTGAATATTTTTTTTGTTTCAGAGCGAGACGCTTACGGAATTTTGTATAAATAAAAAATGTATAAAAATAATTTTCGGACAATTCACACAGACCATTGGACCCCAAATTAAGCATAGCTGGTAATTAAATGCAGAAATATTCTTAATTTCTGATCAAAAGTATAGTTATGAATAATTTTTATATCTTTAACTTGAGAAATAATTGGTTGCCCTTACAAACTTTCATCCTTTATTTTACTCCCTTAAGTTTTATTTTCGCGTCAAAAAGTAGCCTATTTCATCAAAATCGGTTCAGCAGTTTAGGCATGAAAACGTAACAGACAGACAGAGCTACTTTTGCATTTTTATTATAATATAGTTAGGAGTTAGGATTAAATATCTCTAAATAAATACATACTAAAATAGATAAATTAACTATGAATATTTATTAAATAAAAAGAAGAAACTTATTTTAATACTTATTCAATAAACACTAAACCGTCTACGAAAGCAATTGCAATGCAATATTATTAGAATAATGTTCAATGTATAAGTATCACACGGCCTTGTCTCAATTAGCGCGATTTACATTGAGAAAAATTCTCTTTTGACAATAAAATGGGTTTTGTTAAATTTTGTTAAAGTAAAATTTATTTGGGATAACTAAATATTTTTACGACAACATAATCTATTTCTTTATTTTAAATAAATTATTTAATTGACTTTGGCTATTTTCTATTTCACGTTTAAATAACATTTGAAAAAAACTTTTTTAGTTATGGAATTCATGACTCATGATCATGAATGAATTAAGATATCGATAAGATCAGAACTGACAAACGTCCTCTAGGGAATTAAGCGCTCAACAAAAAAGATCTATGATTTTTCGATAAATCCACATTTTTTTCTCAGTGTATATAAATCTGGTCTGTTTGCAAAAGCGGGACATTTTTTGTTCTCGATTTGGGCAGCGGGACAGACAGCCCGAAAACTGTACTGTCCCGCCCAAAGCTGGACGTATGGTCACATTAAACATAACCTAAACTCACTTCCAGTTCTTTTAAACGCTTAATTCCTCACAAATATTGAACTGTGTAACACTATTTGGGGTTGCACTTGTTCTTTTAAGTTTAAAAAAGAACTTGCACTATTTTTTAAACAAATATGAGCCGAAAAAAGAAACAGCGTTTTTCCGGGTTTTGTTATGGGCTTAGCTGTCAACAACTGTCGAGTATAAGCCAAAATGGCGGTTGCTCATACTCCCCTCTATAGAGCCTTATTTATACAAGGCTTAAATTCGCCCTTGTCTTGAATATTCCTACCATTTGTGGAGAGGAACTTCCAAGCACCTCTTGCCACCTTGGATGCAATTCAGATGCATGCTGTAAGACTGAGAGGAGATTCAAGATTAAATGACAGTCTCGGCTCTCTAGGCTAACGTAGATCCGTCTGCGCCCTTTCCCTTTTTTAGCGATTACCACGGCTTTTGTTCCGACGAGATAAAATCAATAATCACTCCAAAGACGAAACACACGATTTTCCAAGATTCAACACACTTACGCGCTTAAATTATATACAAACCTAACAAACGCCAATTCTTTTATCCCGATGACTTCTAGAGACCGGAACTCCTTTCCCCTGACCGTCTTCCCAGCAACATATAACCTTCAGTCTTTCAAGACCCGCATTCACAGATACTTTCGACTCCGACCCGATCCCTAAATCTCTTTTTATCTTCACTATGCAAGCAAGAGTCCACAGAGGAAGGAATACAGAGGTTGTACCTTTTGGTGCAACTTCTTCTTATATAAATATCAATAGAAAAAAAATATTTTAACCAAAAAAGGATCAGTCCACTAGAATCAATTAGCTCCTAAGAAGTCCTTAAAAATGTAAATTTAGAGAATCAATTAGCTCTTGGAATTCCTTTAGAAATGTATTGTAAAGCTTTCAAACAAAATAATACGTAATGTGAACACGCCTATAAGGTAGGCTTTTCAAATGCTAGGATGCTGGCATGGTTGCCTACCTTTTAGGCACGAAAAGGAACCGATTCGCTGATTAGTTTTGATATCATTTTACTCTAAAAATGTAATAAATTGCCTTTTTTTCATCGACGAATTTTATTTTTTCTCAGATTCGTGATTAGCGGCTTAAATATTAATGTAAAATACTAAAACTTTCCAATAAAATTGGTAAATCTGTATTAACTCTTACCTAAAATGTTTACAGTGGATCAACTTGAAGCAGTTGAATTGTTGAATTTAATTATACAAGTTTATAAACTTTATTTATAAATTATATAATATATCTATTTATTCAAGTTACACCATGATGAATTATTAATTAATAAATATTTTTAAGTATACTAATTTAGAACAATAACCATTCGGAGAAAATTATCAAAATATATTATTAAAAATGCACCGACCTCCAAATTCGGAATTAAAAATAAAGCAAAAAGTCGTCTATATAGTTGGCTAGAATTTTAAATATTTTATGAATTTTTTGTGTTTAAGTATTTCAAGATATTATTTTGGGGTATCTATTTGAAATTTATAATATTTAAACAATATTTCTTATAGTCTCTTTTTTTGAATCTCTGTTTCAATTGTAAAAAATTAAATAAACCTCATCTAGATTCTAGGGGCACGGCAGTGCCTCATCCAAGTTCGATAGAGCGAGTGCGCATTGCCAAACTACCCTTTACAGCTTACAGAAAGCAACCCGAGCCATTTTGACTGCTCTGTAACTTTTCACTGGAAATCACAACATGGTTGGATTTTTTTCCACAAGACTGTCCCATAAACTTAGCTATATTACCAAATTTCATATTCCTATTGCTTATACCGTCCAAGTTAGAAGAAGTCAAAGATAAGCTGACTGACTTATCAAAATTCTAGAATACTTCCGCTGATCCTAGAATGCTGAAATTTGGCATACTGGTAGAGTTTGAGGTACAATTAAAGGGAAAAATCGAAAAATGGAAATTTTCCCTTTTTCAGAAGATAAAACGAAAGAGTGAAATTTATAGGCTTAATTAACACATGTGAAAATATAATGACTCTGGAATGTTAAAATTTGGCATATTATAGTAGTGTTTGAAGCATTAATAAATAGTGAAAT
>JALMQS010000790.1:433999-507367 GCA_024734495.1 Forficula auricularia
AGGACCCGTTACCTCACTCATTACCTGCTCAAGGTCTGGAGAGAGTTGATATAGTTTATTTACGGCCCCAATGTAAACGCGTCCTGTGTTTTTGTCGACCACCAGATGGTTGAACCTTTCGGTGCCACTGTCGCTGAAGGTGCGTACTGCCGCAGGGGTGCTGGCGGTGGAAGAAGTTCCAGGCCCGGCAACGCCGGGCCCGGCTACGGCCGAGAGGGCGCTCGCAACGGCGACAGCGGCCACGAGCGCGGCCGCAAAGAGCATCGCTGCCTGCCAAGCGCCGTTGCCTTCACGTCATAGGGACACAGCCTGCAACACATGGCAAAAAAAAGTAGCGTCAAACAACATCCTAAGAGCAATGTACTTTGCATCTAGCTAAACTTAACTATATAGATAAAGATATAGATATATAATATATAATAATCATCATTGAGTATACAGTCCTAAGACTGGTTTGATGCAACCACCCGTATTTGATGCAACCACCTGTAATATATAATAAAGTAAAATTTTCAACCGAGAGGGTAGAGCCGTAGGTGTTTGTGCACACGGGTTTTGAAGGTTTGAAGATTATAAGTGCTGGGAAAGATGGAGGCTGGGAGAGAGTTCCAGTTCCTTGAAGCCATGGGGACAAACATATTGGCGAATGAAGTGGTCCGGCACTTTTCTAATTTGACTGCGAAAGAGTGTTGGGAATCGGCAAAACAAATCAATGTAGTACTTATAAGAGATTAACTAATAAATTGCCATGAATTTCATCCTCTAAAGATCAATTTATAATTGAGATATTGTGTTGGCCATTAGATGTTGATTTATATAAGGTTGATAATTCATCTTATGATTTTAAGGGGAATTCCTGGACACTGCACATAATATTAAAAATTTCCCTGACATTCTCTTTGGTTCAAATACCCTGAAGATGTGTGACAGTCTGTCCATATTGGGAGTCTCTGTCGCATCTGACCTTTCTTGGAATAGACACAAGAAAGGAAGAGAGCAAAATAGAAAACCTCAAAGTAAATAATTAAATTTCGTTTTAGTTTAAATATAAAAATCTACAAAACTAGTTACCCTTATTTGGAAAAATAAAAGTTAACAAAATTTGATAGTAATTAGCTACAGCAAGATATAAAATACACTTAAATGAATGTAGAACCATACAAAATACTAATCAAAAAAAATTTGTTTTTGTAACTCTATAATATATTGATATAAATAACAAAAAAAGTTGTCTTTTATAAAAATTTTCTACAAAGAGGGCATAAGAATTTTAGAAAGGCTTAGGTGGGGGCTTGGTACAAAAAAAGGTTGGGAAACGTTACTCTAGCTGAACATCTGAGAATAAATAACCACTCATTTCCAGATGACTCAAGTACCAAATTAATTAAAACAGAAAGCGGCCCATAACTAAGTGTAAATGAGTCTTTAGAAATATTAAAATCGTATAACAAAAATACACGTTATTGCCTGAATATCAAAATTGAATTATCAACTAGTCCTGTGTTAAATTTAAACTACAAAAAATGGAAAATCTAACTTTCACTTTACCTATTGTTTGTTTATACACAAGGCAGGTACATAATATGTTATATAAAAAATCGATGTGATCTCGTTTGGGAAGTGACCAGGTTACTATTACAAAAATTAATAACCTCCTCCTTTTTTTGAAGTAGGTTAAAAAGACTAATGATGAAGGCCAAACCTTCAGAACTATAGTCTAACAAATAAATTACATTTATATATAAAAATACAAATCTTTTATAAAACAATCTTGAAAACGTTTATTTTTTAACCCAGATGTTTCAGGAGAAATTCTCCTTTTATCAATGGAATTTTGTTAAAAATTGAAAAAATAGAAAAAATTTGTTTTCTCTAATGTTTAGAAAACAACCCTAAGATATAAAATATTTTCATATAGACAATTGTACAAATTGTCTTGGTGACCAAATTAATTTTAATTCAAATAAAAAATATAAATATTTATGAAAATTATTTTTCTCTAAAAAATGCTATATGACCTAAATTTTATTGTTTACCAAAAATTCATAAGAAAAATATTCCTTTGAGACCTATAGTATCATGTCTTCAATCTCCAGTGAAAAATCTATCTATATTCTATTTAGATCTTTTGAATAAATTGATTAACAAAGAAAAATATTTTGTAAAAGACTCTTTTCAATTTTTTAACGATATTTCAAATAGGTATTATTTTATCCAGAGATTATATTTTGGTTTCTTTTGATGTGGTTTCACTCTTCACAAATGCCCCAATTGATTTATTATATGAAATCGTTATTAAAAAATGGGATCATATTAAAGAACACACAAAATGATCGAGAAAGGAATTTTTCGATAGCTTAGAATTGATTTTAAACTCTTCTTATATTTCATATAATAATAAATTTTATGGTCAAACATTCGGAGTACCCATGGGTGAAAAAACATCTATAATTTCTGAGATAGTTATGCAACATTAGGAAATTCGCTAATTAATAAAATACCTTTCAATATACCTTTCTACAAAAAATATGTTGATGATATTTTTATTCCATTACCTTATATTAAAATTGAAAGTACGATAAAAAATTTTAATAGTTTTCATAACAAATTACAATTCACATTTGAAAAAGAAAATAATAATTCATAGAGTTTATTAGATATGAAAATTATAAGATTAGAAGATAATAATAGTTTAGATATAAATTGGTTTCGTAAACCAACATGATCTGGAAGATATCTAAATTTTATGTCCAGCCTCCAGCCATCCCAATTGTCAAAAAAAGTCATTAATTATTGAACAAATGAAAAGAACTTTAAGATTATCAAAAGAAAAATTTCACGCCAAAATTTAAAAATTATTAAAAAAACATTCATTAATAATAGTTATAAAGAATCTTTTAATAGAAAAACCTTTAATAAACAGTAATCAAAATAATAACATTGTTAAGGAAAATTTAAGATACATCTCTTACCCAACATAAAAGGGTTATTTGTGAATACATTAAAAAAATATTATTTGTTCATAATATTCATGTCACTTTCAAACCTAGTAATTCATTATCATTCCTATTTTCAAAATTAAAAGACAGAGATCCTCTTTTGATTCAAAATAATTTAGTTTATAAAATTGATTGCTTAAATTGTAACAGAACATAGATAGGGCAAACCAAACAATACTTAAAATCTAGGATTTGCGAGCATGAATATTCAATTAATATAGAAATTCTAAACTGTAAGAATGTACAATGCTGGCTAACCATTCTAGTAACCTTAAACACAATTTTGACTTTTTTAATCCAAAAATTTTAGATAAAGAATATAATTTTGAAAAAAAGATTAATTTTAGAAATCATCGAAATTTTAAATAACAAAAATTCGATTAATAAAAGGTCAGATTTGGATTGTTTTTCTAATGTTTATTTATAAAAAATTTTTAGAGAAAAATAATTTCTCATAAATATTTATATTTTGTACTTTATCCAATGCGAAGCATGGGAGAAAGTATTGCAATCGGTCGCGCGGCAAGCGCGACTTCAACGGGTCCTCAGGTAAAGACTACGGAACCCATGGACTCAATTAAGGTCACAAATTGAAGTATTCAATGAGATTGAATTATAGCACGTGGCGGTTTAGCCAAAAGTTACCTGGAATCTCGTCGAGAGGCCAAAAAGTGCCATTTTTTTTGGAAGTGCGTGGGGATGGATGGATGGATGGATGTGTGTTATCGTTTTTTTCGTCCACGATTTTTTCCACACCTTTGCACCGATTGAAATGAAATTGAAAACCTACCATCATTTTAACAAAATGAAGCGCTGATTAGTTTTTGGTACATATCGGCCCACAAACATTAGTATTATACAACATTATTTTTTTCAGTACTTTTTTAGTTTTTTCTAAATATCTTTAAAATGAGGTTAGTTAATAGAGTAAAGGGGTGTGTAGTTTCACTGTGAAACTACACACCCTTTACTCTATTAACTAACATCATGTTTCACCTAAAACCTACACCACTTTCCATAAGTAAAATCTTTAAAATGACTTAACCAATTTTGATGAAATTTAATATCCTAATTAAGTACCTTGGGGCCGACAAAAAAGGTTTAATAAAGTTTTTAGTAAAATTATATTTTTTAGAACTTTACTCTAAAGTAAGATTTTTGAATTCTTTAAAATTTATTCATTTGATCTGTTTAATATAGGACTCATTTAACCTAAGTAAGAGTGGATAGGCTTTTCTCTGTGAAATGCTAAAAATTTGGGAGGAAAGTTTATCAAAAATAGCGATTGATTCTCATCTAGTACTTGAGGAATAACCATTCTATATTGGATTTTTGACGTTTCGGGTTTTATTGGTAACCATTGCTGAAGACATAGAGGAATCGACTTAAAATCAAAAATAGCGATTGATTCTCATCTAGTACTTGAGGAATAACCATTCTATATTGGAATTTTGACGTTTCGGTTTTTATTGGTAACCATTGCTGAAGACATAGAGGAATCGACTTAAAATCAAAAATAGTGATTGATTCTCGTCTAGTACTTGAGGAATAACCATTCTATATTGGAATTTTGACGTTTCGGTTTTTATTAGTAACCATTGCTGAAGACATAGAGGAATCGACTTAAAATCAAAAATAGCGATTGATTCTCATCTAGTACTTGAGGAATAACCATTCTATATTGGAATTTTGACGTTTCGGTTTTTATTGGTAACCATTGCTGAAGACATAGAGGAATCGACTTAAAATCAAAAATATTGATTGATTCTCGTCTAGTACTTGAGGAATAACCATTCTATATTGGAATTTTGACGTTTCGGTTTTTATTAGTAACCATTGCTGAAGACATAGATGAATCGACATAAAATCAAAAATAGCGATTGATTCTCATCTAGTACTTGAGGAATAACCATTCTATATTGGATTTTTGACATTTCGGTTATTATTAGTAACCATTGCTGTAGACATGGAGGAATCGACTTAAAATCAAAAATAGCAATCGATTCTCATATAATACTCGAGGAATAACAATTTTACATTAGATTTTTGACGCTTCGATTATTATTGGTAACCATTGCTGAAGACATCGAGGAATCGGCTTAAAATCAAAAATAACGATCGATTCTTATCTAATACTAGAGGAATAACCTTATTGCATTCCATTTTTGATGTTTTGACTATTAATGGCAACCTCTACTGAAAACGTGGAAGAATCGACTTAAAATCAAAAAGACTAAATTCTTTTTTGGTAAACAACTCAAGTTTCTACTGAAAACGTGGAAGAATCGACTTAAAATCAAAAGACTAAATTCTTTTTTGGTAAACAACTCAAGTTTGAGTTGTTTGCCATAAAAGAATTTAGTCTTTTTGATTTTAAGTCGATTCTTCCACGTTTTCAGTAGAGGTTGCCATTAATAGTCAAAACATCAAAAATGGAATGCAATAAGGTTATTCCTCTAGTATTAGATAAGAATCGATCGTTATTTTTGATTTTAAGCCGATTCCTCCATGTCTTCAGCAATGGTTACCAATAATAATCGAAGCGTCAAAAATCTAATGTAAAATTGTTATTCCTCGAGTATTAGATGAGAATCGATGGCTATTTTTGATTTTAAGTCGATTCCTCCATGTCTTCAGCAATGGTTACTAATAATAACCGAAACGTCAAAAATCCAATGTAGAATGGTTATTCCTCGACTATTAAATGAGAATCGATCATTATTTTTGAATTAAAGTCAATATGAACTGCAAATTGCAAGTGATATCTGATTAATAATAAAGGAATAAACATATTATTTTTTTATTGTTAAAGGATAAATAATTAATATATCCAGTACACACCAAGCCAGCAAAACATATTAATATTTCAAATGAATTTGGATAAAGTTTAGCAACGATGCGTTGCAGTTTATTTTTTTTTGAATTAAAGGTAATTTGATCACCAAGGCAATTTGTACAAATGCATATATCAAAATATTTAATTTCTTAGGGTTGTTTTCGAAATATAAGCGAAAACAACTTTTTTTCAATTTTTAAAAAATTCTATTGATAAAGGAAAATTTCTCCTGAAACGTCTAATTCAAAAATAAAAGTTTTCAGGATTGTTTTATGAAGGATTTGTATTTTTTTTTTTTTTATTATTTAAGGAGGTTCTTTCGCGACAATCCACACAAAAAGTTTTAGCCTTGTAACCACTCTATGAACGGTGTTAAAATTTTAGATTATGTTTTTTAACGTGACTGTACTTTTTACACTACTATATTCTCTTTATGAATGGATCGTTTCCAAGCCTTTTTTCTTTTCTATATATATATATCTTCATTTATATATAGGTTATTTGCATCAATCAAGTGACAACCTCATTATATATATATATATATATTATTAGCTGACGACCGTGTCTTCGGCCCAGCGTCAAAGCCCCTGGCGGGGTGAGCCTCGTTCGGAGCTTTTTAACCGACTTCAAAAAAAGGAGGAGGTTATTTAAAAAAATGTGTCAATCTCCTTGGCCAAAGATTCAAGCAGTACCACTGTCATCTACATATATTTAACTGAGTCAAGTTTCTGACCGGTTCTACCTACCAAACACTATTTTATATTAATGTAGATAGAAGATAGATTAAGTAGGGAAGAACAGAAATTGATAGAACATATATAAAGAATTTTTAAATATAATATAACCTTAATTAAAGACTAACAATGAAAAAACGATAGGTAAATTTTAATAATTGAGGAAATATTGATTCTCTGGAAAAACTAAATAATGAATCGTGTGCAAATAAATGCTCGTAAATTATCAAAATTAGAAATAATAATTGAAAACGAAAGCCGTAAATAATGGCTGTTTAGGGCTGATCTATATAAAACAATGATTTCCTATGAAATACAAGAGAAGGAAAATAAATTCAAATTGGATAAATTTTAGAGCATGCGCTGGAACCAATTGTAAGGCTTCTTATCTGGAGAGCAATTTAATCTGACTTAGAACAATAAAAATTATAATTATTATTATTATCTCTCTATATATAATTCTTTTCCCGATACACTGACTGACTTACTCATCAAAACAGCCAAAACCAAGTGGACATAGAAACATGAAATTTGGAGAGGATATTACTTCTATGATATAGGGGCTCACTAAGGAAGGATTTTTCGAAATTCGACCCCTAAGGGGGTCAAAGGGGGCAAAGTGTGTGAACCGCGATTGGAATTAGGTGTACAGTGCCTTGGAATTATTTTGAATTCATTAGATAATGCCCCTTCATCTATTGTCTTCTACTTAGAAATGAAAGTGGAAGTAGGTGTACACGATATTAGGTCGCGGTTCACCCCTCGAAAAATACTAAATAAAAATATCTAAAAAGTAATTTCAGGATTTTTTGAAATTCAACCCCTAAAGGGGTCAAAAAAGGGAAAATGGGTTTACAATGATTTATGCATTATCTATTAGAAGAGAGAGATAATTATTTACTTTTGACTTATTAAGTCTACATACAAATATCTAAAAACGTATTCCTCGATTAATTGTACTCGTAATTCCAAGAACCATCAAAAGGAATGTGTTTACAATGGGCTTAGACTGATTATGCATTATCTATTAATAAGCGTAAAATATATACTTGCTTTTTACTTAAAAAAAGTTAACATGCAAAAAAAGTAATTGCAGGAATTTTTGAAATTATACCACTAACTATCCAAAATGTGAATGGGGGCAAAAAAAATTTAGACTCTTTCCCACCTGGATAAAATTTTGGCTGGATGATCTTCGCGAGCAATGAAAACTATTTCTGTAAAAATCAATTAGGCAAAATGAGGGCGTGGGGGGCCAAAGAGGGGGCAAAATATTGAAATTCTAAACTTTTTATTCGATCTGGGCCAAATTTAGTACACTACTCTTTAGAATAGTGAAAAAATGATAATACAAAAATCATCTACACAAAATGACTAAGTATGTGGGGGAGGATGAGGGGGTAAAATTCTAATTCTTTTGTTCGGTCTGGAACAAATTTTTTTACATTTATGTCATCTGATTGGCCATCCCAGTGGCTCCATTTACCATCTACCGTTTGTTAGTGGTAAAAAGCATTTACTTTGCGACATACAACCGGCCCTAAAAGTATGGAGGCAGTTTACAGATTGTTATCGAAGGTAAGTGTCAGAATTCAGAAACTATTGCAGGGCATGAAAATAAACAAATGAGTTCCTATGAATAAAATATAGTCTGGCTCTCTGTATATTTGAGATTGTTCAAAAAAAATTAATATCTCCGGATCAGATTAAGATAGTCGAATAAAATTCAGTAATTAGAATATTCATCTCAATTGAAAGTAATGGAAGGCAGCCCAGGGGTAGTGAGGAAAGAAAAATTAACACATATCAAATAAGGTGTAATTTATTGGAATACTTCCTGATTTCCTTTCAAACCGGCGTTTCGGAGGATTCTTCCCTCCTTCAGAGTTTCAAGGGGTCAATGAAGGAAACAAATAAAATGCTTCCTTCCTCTCAACACAGCAGTGTTTAAAACTTCTTTCTTCCTTAGCAGAAGCATGGAAAAACATTTCTTTTTCTTCCTTTTCTTAATTATATTTGAAAGGGAAAGATGAAGGATTCCAATAAATTACACCTTATTTGACCTGTTAATTTTTCTCTTCCTCACTACCCCTGGGCTGCCTTCCATTACTTTCATTTAAAAGTTCTACCAGTCCGTCTCACTCCAGAGAAAATTTCGTTCCAAATAAATTAATCTCAATATTTTCTATAAAAAATGTGGAATTTTTCGTTATTAAATAACGAAATGAATGGACTCCTAATAATTCCATCTCGAGACGCTGCCCGTCAGGACCACTCGCCCTGAGGATCGAGCTGTAAGGAGGTGGCAAAGTGGGCACGCCTGCTCACCATGTTATTAATATAAGATAAAGAAATAGCATTTCAATGAGCAATAGATAAATCATCACACGCAGTCAGGTTGATTGCTTCATGAATTATGATTTGTCATCAGACGATTTTTAATAAGAAATTTTCGTTAATTCAACAAAAAATATATGAAGATTGATTCATAATTTTCTCATATATATAGATATATTTTCTATGACATTTCTTTTTGTAAGCAGAGAAAAAAAAATGCAGGGGCTAAATAGGAATTTGTGAACGTGAATTTAAGGATTTTAGGGAGATATATGTCCGGATCATTAGCGCTCATAGTGGGAATGGGATATCCGATGGGTGAACCGCGATTGGAATTAGGTGTACACCGTCTTTGGAATTATTTGGAATTCATTAGATAATCTATTGTCATATATTGTCTTCTATTTAGAAATGAAAGTGGAAGTAGGTGTAAACGATTTTAGGTCGCGGTTCACCCCTCGGGAATATCTAGTAGATGTTTTCATATATGTATGGAAAAAATTAATGTTATAACTTGCCCCGTTTTGTTGGTATTTTTAAGAAGATAAGAGAAAAAATGAAATGAAATTGTGTTCATGTTCCATCTCCAAAGGTAAATTATAAATAGAACAAGCTAATTGAATTGGCAAAGCAAACTTTTGGATTGGTTTTTCCGAGGGGTGAACCGCGACCTAAAATTGTGTACACCTACTTCCACTTTCATTTACAAGTAGATGACAATAGATTATCTAATGAATTCCAAAGTAATTCCAAAGACGGTGTACACCTAATTCCAATCGCGGTTCACCCCTCAGGTTTTTCTTTAGTCTTTTTATTTCCCATCTATCTCTATTTATTAAATGGCAAGAACTAAAGACGAAAAAAATTAACAAGAAAAAGATAATTTTTTTTTCTTATTATAATGTCAAGACACATTGTCATCATATTAATTTCTCAATATTTCATACATATGAATTTTAAATCAATCGATAAATAAATAAAAAAAAAAAACATGCATGTTTTTTTTCTATGAATGAAAACGAAGAACGGGAATATTTGTTTGCAAACCGAATCAAAAGCTTTTCTTTTTTAATGAAGAAGGAATAGGGAGAAATGTTTGCAGAGGAAACAAAGCGAAACCAGGGAAAGCAATCGAAAGGCTTGCTCCAATTCGGAGATCAACTACGAATGATGACATTTTATTCAGAAAAAAAAAACTCTAGCTTCGTTTTGACATTAGAAACCCTAGCATGTTCGAAACAGCTCGAAAATCATATATCTTTTCTTGACAAAGTGAAAATATAGCTTTTGAATACTTCTTGATAGTATTTTTAATAAACGAGAAGGGGTGAGCATGTCGAGAAGACAAGTTTCCGATCATTGGCAAACTGAACCAGAAGCTGTCTATTAACTAACTTGAAGGAGACAATCAAAGAGGGTGTCTTCTGCTGGAATTATAAATTTTACACACTCTTTTATTGTCTCCTTCAATATATAAAAATTCTGCTACCCTCGGCAAAAAAACTTTCAATTTAATTTGAAAGTTTATAATAGAATAATAAGAACAAGTTTTATGTGTGACTTTTTTATTTATCAGCCAACGTTTCGTCAGACTTTACTGACTTCTTCAGGGCTTAAAATAGTCATGTCACACATTCGTCTAAATTTTCTTGTTATTTTCGTTACCATTGAAGACCATCAGAAACACAAATTTCAAAAAATATTTGGCATATTCACAAAAACAATTTTTCTTTATATTAACAATTACATTAGATATAAAACAGAAATAACATATATAGAATGAGGCAACACTGTTTCTAAAACCATATATTGTTAATATAAAAAATTGTTTTTGTGAATGTGCCAAATATTTTTTTAAATTTGTGTTTCTGATGGTCTTCAATGGTAACGAAGATAACAAGAAAATTTAGACGAATGTGTGACATGACTATTTGAAGCCCTGAAGAAGTCGGCAAAGTCGACGAAACATTGGCTGATAAATAAAAATGTCACACATAAAAACTTGTCCTTATTTTTCTATTATCAACTTTCAAATTAATACAAATTATGGACGGAAAATGATAATAATAATTTCAATTTAATATTAACTAACTATTGGCCAAAAGAAACCAACCATTGGTTGAAGAAATGAGAAAGGATTGCTGGAATAATAATTCCATATTGAAGGAATTTCCAACTTTTCGATTAATTGAATAAATCGAAATGCTTGTGTCGGTGGAAGTTTACTTTCTTCCGTAGGGGAGATTATTTTTTTTGTTTTCCTGTTTTTTCATAGGGGGCTGGAGCCAACGGCAACGACCTTGCTCTAGCTCCAGGAGATGAAGTGAAGCCTTTCGATTGATTTGCTTGGAAGGACGCAGCCTTCGTACCTCGGAGGATTTTTACGAGGCGACATAGGTCCAAGCAAAAGGGGAGCATGGGAGCACAACCCCCCCCCCGCACCCCAACTACAGAGTAAAAAAATCAATGATCAACTGGAAGAAAGAGAGAGCATGGAAGGAAGGCAGCCAGCCACCATGGAACGGCTGCCGCGCTCGGCTCAAACTCCGAAACGGGACGGACGATTTTCGGGCACCAGCAGCCACACCATAGCACCAGAGCAATTACTTTACCAACTAACCAGCCCACTCACTCACCTACCAAGAATTGGATGGACACAGGCAAGCACAAGTAGCAATCCTTGGTCCCAGTTGGTAAGGCAAATTACACACAGATTACAGCACTGGGGTTGAAACGAGGCAACAAAAAGAAATCCAAAGATTTCGAGAGAGAAATCCTGCTGGGGACATGACACTCCAAACACACGGGACACTCACGACGACACGCGAACCAGAATTGCAACAGAAACGAGAAACGAGAAAGGGCAAGTTGACGGAGCCCTGGACGCAACTGGCTAACCTCTACGAAGTTAGCCACGCTGGAAACACAGCCGCCCGACGCGCATGCGCATTCACTAACTCTTCCCTTTTAATCAAGCCAGCCCAAAAGGCAAGCACCCGTGGCTTTTCCACAGAACAAATATTCATAGTCGAAAGATCGTCTTCTAGTATCAACAATTTGCCAACAAATGGCCAATTTCTTTTCCAGGTGTGTGGATGGAAACTTTCTAGTCAGTCACCCACACACGCTCGCTCTAGCTCACGTTCACTTGGTTGGGTACATCTAGTTTAGTGGCCGAGCTGATCAACAAGGCCCTGCTTCTTGCTAGGAACATGAACATTCTCTAATTCGATAGCGAGATGAAGGCCATGCTGCCATCTCTCGTTACGGCTACGAAATAAATTCTACGGAGAATGGCTTCTTTCAATTTGCTTCACCAATCCGAGAAGTGTATTGTTCCATAAAAAAAAAACAAAGAAATTACCCTTTAAATCCATTAACTCATTTATGAATTTATGAATAAAAAAAAACTTTTGAATTAAATCGCAATTAAGTTTCATTAAAATTAAAATATGAGCAGTATCTTAAGTAAACAATTACTTTCGGATATAGAATTTTTATGAAAATTCAATTTAACAAAGATAGAAATTCTAGAAAAAAATAAAAAAAAAAAATAGGGAGTGTGTCTATTTTAGGAATAACACACGGTAGAAATCTAAACTTCGAAAGTTCATTTAGTTTAGTTAATAACATTAGAGCATTCATATTCATATTCATATTGTAGGGTCTTCAGATAAAATGCGATGGCCGGGGGAACTATTTTTTTTTTTTATTATTATTTTTTAAGGCCTTTCAAATTTAAAATAAAATTTGGACAAAAAAGTAAAATACTGGTATTTAATATTTATTTAATAATAATATTTAACTATTTCGCAGAAAGTTTTCGCGCTATGGGTAACATCTGGAGCCTAGAGCACCGAGCGATGCTCTGTAACTTGTTGCCCCTAAATAGCATAAATTTCAAATTTCAAGGCTCTGCGACTTACCGAAGACGAGATATGAACGATTAAAATATTTATTTTGCGACATGACTAATTTACACCCCCCTTCCTTTATTTCAATCGAATTAAAATTTATACACGACTAATAAATCATGAGACTTGATAAGTTCACCAATTTTTAGCGAAATCGTTAGAGCCGTTTTCGAGACAACGATTATATATATATATATATACAAGTATAGCTCGTTTAATATAATAAGATAAGATTAGCAAATTGAATGAATATTTGAGAATCGTCTAGAATACTATCTGGTAAAAAATGTCAAATGTTGTTAAATACTGAAATTGATAATACGGGACAACTTATAGAAATCTTATTGAAAATTGGCAATTTTTTTATGAAATTGATGAGAGAAGGAGTTACACCAAAGAGGTGCATCCCCCTAAAGGCCTCCATCTTGAAAAGAAGAAGACGAGGGGCTGGATAGGAGTCGAAGGTATCTGTGGATGCGTGTCTTAATATTAAATTTAATCCAATGTTCTTATTTTAATAAGACAGCTTTTGTCGAGCAGTGTAATTATCTAATTATATACCTAAATTATTTTAAAAAAATTATGATTTAAAAGCAAAAAATCATCCTCTTATACAAAATTTCTAGATACGTATTTGACATAAATTAAAAGAACCATTAAAATAAAAATAGATTAAAAAAAAAATAAATAAAAATTCTCCCAAAAAATTCCTGGGTATGATGTGCCTGATTCATTTTAGAAAAACTATTGGATATATAGGTTATTAGTGTTATACGATATTGTAATTAAGATATGACTACAGTCATTTACGGAAAATCTCTAATTTTGTGTTGCTCTATTTATAAAACTTGAGATTAATAAAAAAGCGCCGCCTGTTAGAGTATGCGCCAGGTAGGGTATGCATTTATATGGAACGCTCTGTAATGCTGGTTGCGTCTCCAGAGGCTGAACATAAACCTTTCTTTTTTAAAACTCTCAAATAATTACAAATTTGACATTAAACTAAGTGAAATGATTTAATGATTTTTTGGGATAGATTTGATTGAATTGAAAAGTTTGGGATACACGAAAATAAACAGAAGTTAAGGAGAGATGATGGCTTACCACAAACCAAACAGATTGAATTCGGAACAGCTCTAGTTATGAAAGATTACCAATTAGACTATTGTGATTTCACTTCGCATTTCCATCTATTTAGGAATTGGGAATTGTAATAACGACTTCAAGTTCAAATTCATTGGTAGAAAGAACCCACATCTATTTATTGAGCTAAAATTAATATATATTACAAGAAAGGTAGGAGGTCAACAAATAACAAAAATATCAACTTTCGAGTTAAGATTTAAAAAAATTATTTATCCTAACCAAAATTAAAATTAAAAGAAATTTTATGGTAAACATTCTATTGTTATTTTTGCTTTCGACCTCAAACCTTTAAGGTAAAGTTTTAAATTTTAATTCTATGATAAAAATCATCTAGTGTGGACACCACACTACTTTCATATTAGTTTATCCCTTTTTTAAGTGTTAGGTGTCGGTTCAAGGTTAAATATTTTCAATAATAAAAAATTACCTAAGTAAAATTTCAAGGTAGGTTTTTAAAACCTACCTTAATTTTTACTTACTTTTTCATTAGTTTATCCCTTATTTGAAATCATCATGCCAATTTTCTCAATTCAAATCATTTCAATTTGGGTTTCCAGCATGCGGTTTTGAAAAGACGAAATTACAAAATAGCAAAAATCTTCAAGTAAACATGTTCTACCGTTTCTTCGATTTTAGCCGAAATCTCGAGATAGTTCTTCTAGCCTTTAAATAGCTTAAGTTTCAAATCCGAAAGCTCTGTGACTTACCGTATATGAAATATGAACCATTAAAATATTTAGTACATCGCTCGGTAATTTTTTTGTTTGTTATTTAATCAACCACTTGTTTTTAATTCAACCACATGATTCACTTTTATTCAACCACCTTTTAATAATTAGTTTAATTAAAAAACCTATTCCTCAGCAAAGTAACTGACGTAAGCTGTAAGCTCTTAGCCATTGCTGCCGTTACAGTACAAATGTATGTAATTTTTGCTTGAAAAGTACAATAGTAGATTTAACATTAAAATAATTCAGTTTCTAGTACATTCCATAAAATATCTCAAAGGTAGTACATTACAGTCCTAAAAAATATAAGCTTCAAAATATCAATATAAAGTACGGATAGATGACGCTACACAAAGTAAGTTCTAAGTGTCCTCTTATTCTTATACAAAGTATTGCCTCCTATAACAGATTGTAGCGTTCTATATACTATATGATGTCAATACAGGCAAAATTTCTATTTTTTTAACTAATGATATTCATAAGAAGAATTGAATTTTCAGTAAAACATTTACAGCCAATGGCGTTAAATTGAAATTAAAAAGATGAGATCCAAATTGCATGAAATGTGCAAAATGAATAAGATTAGTATGGAACTCATGCTGAAAGGAAAGTAGTTGTGGTGAAAGGGGAAAAACAAGTTCAAGGGATTCAAGGTACTGGAGACTAATAGCTTAGGGCTCGATCGATTAGCGACAGGGGCATCGGTTGCCTCGGCTCCGCTGCCCCCGGGATACAACACCTAACTTTAATCCAGTTAAACCTTGCGCCACAAACTATTAAGTAATTAGATATTATGTCAAAACAGAACACTGGCACACAATTCTTAGTGTATAATCTCCTCTTATTTTATAAATGAAGCTTTTTTTCCGAGGAGCTTTACTGTTGAATTAGTTGATTTTTAATGCAATTGAATGCACTAAGAAGAGTGTAGATTTTGAGGAGAGGAGAGAATTATCAAGAGAAAAAATGAAGACGTAGATTCTGTGATTCAATATTTTACGAGTCGGGAGAGAGTTCCATTTACTAGAAGTAATGGGGGTAAAAGTATTGGTGAATGAGATGGTTCGGCACTTTTCTAAATGAATTCCGTATTGGTAGTAGAAGTCAGCGAATCGTGGGCTACTCCGCAAATAATGCCTCAGGGAGAATTATTGATTTTAATTCATCAGAGCACATCTCAGGGTAGTATCTATAAAATAGGGAAAGCGCTGAAACGCTTCTTCTATCGGGAACAGAGTCAAGAGAGACAGTAATGTTCAAGCACGTTTTTAAATTGCATCTAATCTAACAAGAGAGTTGAAGGATTCAATAAAAAATTGTGTCTTCTGTTGGAATTATAAATTTTAAATTTATTCATAACGAAACTATAGTTTCGAGAGCTTTGCCTCAGTCTATTACAATTGATCACGAAGAGCAGATACTTCTTAATGCATAAAACTATCTCTGACGAGCCTATAATTTATAGCGAGACCCAATCTAGGCAATGCCTTCACAGGTAATTATACACGAATGAAAGTTTTACATTTTTCTTGTGTTAAGAGTTAGTAAATTACATAGAGTGGGCGTTCTATTGCCTACCTATATGTAATTTATAACGTAACACATGAAAAATGTAAAACTTTCATTCCTAAATTAATTCTCTCAGGAATACATTGTAATAGACTGATGAAGAGGCAAAGCCCTCGAAACTATAGTCTCGTTATAAATAAATAAAATTTATAATTCCAGCAGAAGACACACATTTTTATTGTCTCCTTCAATATATAAAAATTCTGCTACTCTCGGCAAAAACTTTCAATTTGATTCAAAAGAATTAATGTATGAATTCATAGAGTCGAGAGAGACAGTTATGGTATGAATTCATACATTAATTCCTGTGAATCAATTGTAATAGACTGATGAAAGGGAAAAGCTCTCGAAACTATAGTATCGATATAAATAAATTAAAAATGTATAATTCCAGCAGAAGACACACTCTTTATTATCTCCCTCAATTTATAAAAATTCTGCTACTCTCGGCAAAAAACTTTCAATTTAACAAGAGAGTCATTGGAGTCCTCTCTAAGTAGATAGCAAGCTATATTTGAAACGGGGAATAACATTCAAATATGAAATTTTTAATTGATTTTTTATAAATACGTATTTTTATTATTATTTAAGTTGTTAAAATCAAAACTATAATAGATATTCATATAAATTTACTTTTAAATTTGTCATTTAATTATTCAAGAAATTTACATTTATACGTGAATTAAATTTTTATATTACTCTTTACTATCGTAGTTTAACTTTGGCTGATTCGGGGGGGGGAGTTTCAAACTAACCGGAAGTATGGAAAGCGAAAATTTTCAAACCAAAAAACTAAAAAAGATTTAATTTACTGAAAGGGTCCTATATTTAAAGGAGATGCGAAAGTCAAACATAATTACCTGATGGTTTTGATTTACGGATATCACATCTTATGTTGGGTTCATTAAATTTATCTTTATATCTTAGGAACTTCATTTCATAATCCCCATCAGATTCCATTAAACCAATGACTTAGCCATCAAATATTTTTTTCTTTCTGGTTATTTCATATTAAACCAAAACCTAATCTTTGGGGCACAGGCAAAACGGTACATGTCAAAAATTATCAGAACGAGGAATAAAACAAATTTCTTCAGATCAAGATTTTCATCCAATTCTAAATATTTCTCAACATTTTCTTTCTCTGATTAATCATATTAGACAATGCCATGGGGTACAATGAAGCATATAAGTGGAGCAGGGTGTGATTTTGATTAACTTTTTACAGAATGATGATACCATTAGAATCAGTTCGATATGAAGCCGTTGCATAAAATCATAAAGTGCTAATTACTCTTTTATTAATTTACCATAATAATAATTAATAGAAAATCAATGGAGATTTAATGGTTTCTTATATAAATTAGAAATTTTGAAATAGCTATCTTATTCAAAGCATATTAAATGAATAATTTTTCAATTTTATTTCCAAATAGAACTAAATTTGTTGAAAAGTTTTTATTTTGCCGAGAGTAGCAAGTTGTTGAATCATAAAGTGAAACAAAGAGGTTGTCCTCTGCTTGATCAAGTTTATCAAATGAATTTACTTCATCGGTCCATTTTAAAATCATATCTTTTATTACTGTTCAATCAAATACCAATTTTCAGCTCATTAACTAAAACCTTTCAAAATTGGCATTATGTACTCTCAGGAAACGTTTTCAGGTAAAAGCAAATGAAAATAATATGTATCTTATAAATCAATATTTATTTTTTACGTAATTGATATTTTTTCATCAGAGAAAATAAATAATTCGAAAAATTAGAGAAAATATTTTTTGACCACGTGTATGATAAAGTGTATGTTAAAGTCATGTGCATGGCCACATCAGCTTATTTTGAATTTATTTTTGGTCGCTGCCCAATATAATTTCTTCATTGTCAATGTCGTTTTATGTTTATCGACCCCAAAATTTAGTTACGTGACTCAAAATGGCCCGGTCGCGACCATTGGCGTAGTTATGAAGTTTTCCTAGGGGCGGCAGCTAGCCACCTGATTTATTTATTTATTTGTTATTTAAAACAATGCTCTGAGGTGGCTACCTCGTAGGAGCAGAAACAGAAAGAATATATACAATTAGTAACATTTAAGTAAGCAAACAGAACATATATAATATTTAAATGAAAAAACAGAAAGAATACATACACATTTAAATGAGAAACAGAAAGAATACAGATATACAAATATATAGTAAGATTTAAAATGATAAACAGAAAAAATACAGGTATATATTAAGATTTAAATGAGCAAGACTCTCCCAGCCCAGTGAGCAACCTAGAGTCAGCACAAGCAGGCGAATAGTCCAATATCACCACAAGATTTCAATTTCGGTAATCCGATTAGAGATCAAGTAACTTTTTAGTAGAGTTGACAAATTTTGCAAGTACCGAAATAATTTAATGAGAAATACATAAGTGATGCCTCGTAATACCGATTTTTCTATCGGGACAATGAGTTTTATAGAGAGTATTTATCTAACTTTCCACTTAAATTTTGCCATTCCTGCCCAACACTTATAGGTAAACAAATTCATATAAGGACTTTTATTAGAGTACATTTAATTTCCATCAAAATAGTTTATATGAGAGAAATGTCTAAAATCCAATAGTTTAGGAGTTATGTAAATGTAAATATTTTTCAATATAAAAATTCAAGCCCAATGGTTTGGCCAGGTAATTTGTTGCATAAAAAAATATGAAATTTGGTTGATGAGACGAATTTCAATAAAAAATTTCAAATTTAATCTAAGGTGTCCCACCCTTTTATTTTTGTAAAAAAAATGTTTACTTTTCTCCGAAAATATTATTTAATTTTGAATGTTTAATCCTCTCTAATCTAGATATTTAAATAGTCATCTGAGCTAATTATATTAATTATACATAATGAACTTTCTTTTAGTAAATTAAATTATCAGCATGTTTCTACATAAGAATTATTTTATATATAGAATACCTAGGGCGTTAGAGCAATATTTATCCAACTTTCATCTTAAATTTCACCATTAGTGCCTAACCCTTTGAGTTACACAAATTTATAAAATGACCTTTATTGAAAAAATTTAATTTCCAACAGAAAAGTTTATAAAAGGGGAAATGTCTAAAATTAATGGTTTACGAGTTAAAGAGAGAGATTCCAATATTGTAGAGTGAATGGACTTTATGAATAAATAACAAATAATGTGTCTCTGATCTCGGCAGAACCTCTCGAAAAGAATTATAAATGAGAAAGAAATCGATCTTATTTTATCGATTTAATCGACCTGGAGGTTCACAGTATCTGTCTAATATAAGAAAATAGCATTTGGGTTATGAATTTCGTAGTTAAAAGAAATTTTTATGAAAATATTCAATTTCTTCTCTCCGAGGGCGAATCAACTAGAAATGGCAAACAGTTTTATTTTTTTTCTCATTAGATATTTATTTAAATCTATTGAAATTTCATATCTGTCTGTTATGTTCATTTACCTTTTAGATGAAATATTTATTATTAGGAAATTTGAATTTTAAAGGGTAGTTTTATTTGAAGTCCAATTTGAAAAAACGCAAATAACTCCGTTATTTTTTTTTAATAAGCTATTAATAGATATTTTAAAACAATTAATTATAAATCATATATTTCAATTTTGGACGATATCGCTTCAGTACTTTTTGAAAATGGTCAAAAACCCAGAAAACTCTCTATGAAAGGCCGTTTTAGAAACATTTTAAAATCCCTCCATGTCACAAGTCAATGTTTCGTTTCATACGACTTTTTAAACTTTTTTTCAAAAGGCATCTCGTGCTTTCAAAAAGCATCGTTTTTGAGACGGCTCAGATGGTTTTTGATGATTTTCTCCAAAAGTACTTAAGCAATTTCGTTCAAAATTGAAGTAAATGATTAATAATTAATTGTTTTATAATATCTATATAATATTATAATCAAATTTGATATTTAAAAAAATTCAACAGAGTTATTAGCAGTTTTTCAAATTGGACTACAAATAAACTACTTGTTTTAAAATTCAAATTTCGTAATAATGATTATTTTATATAAAAGATAAATGAAAATAACTAAGAGATGATATTTCAAAAAAGATTTGAATAAATATCAAAAAAAATAAAACATTTGCCACTTGATTCGCTACCGGAGAAAATTAGTCATACAATTTCTTTAAACTACAAAATTCTTGATCCAAATGCTAATTTCTTATTAGACGAATACTATAAACACTCAGATAGATTAAATCAATAAAATAACATCGATTTCTTTGTCACTTATAATTATTTTCTACTGTTATATCGAGAGGCTGGGTCGCAATTCGCCCGGCATCAGCGGGCATTTGTTGTTACGTTTCTAGCTTTTTGACATTTTCTTAAAACTAATAAATCAATTTCGTTCGAAATTGAATATAATTATTAATAATCGATGGTTTCATAATATTTAATAGTTTTCATATTTTTTAAAAATTATTTCAAAATAGTTCTTATCGTTTATTAAAATTAGAATTCAAATAAACTAACCTTTTAAATGCAAATATTCAAATACAAACCATATGATATAAAAGATAAAAGAAAATATTTCATAGATATGAAATTTCAATAGATTTAATTGAATATGTGATGGGGAAAAAATTAAACGCTTTTACCATTTTTACTCGACTCGCTGCCCTGCGAAGAAGCGATGTTTTCATAACATTTCATTTAAACTACAAAATTCTTAATTGAAATGCCATTTTCTTATATTAGAATTATTACGTATACCTTCACATAGATTAAATCAATAAAATAAGATCGTTTCTTTCTCATTTATAAATCTTTTGGTTTATTTTATGGTAAGGTTGAGACACAAGTCTCTCGGCATATGGTCAGAGAAGCTTCTATCAAGATTTTCGGTAGTGATATCTTATATATTGAATTTTAAGGATGATTTTTCTGATTATTATGATTATTCACTCAAGTACAAGAAAATTAAGGATTTTTTAAAGTATTTATTTAAATGTTACGATTGATATTTTTATTATAAGATGAGATTCAATGGTTTACCACCTTTAATGTGCATCGAAAAAGTTATTTTACCAAACTTTTTGACTTTAATATTTTTCGAGACTATAACTTTGATTTGTATTTGTCATCCTTGCAAGGTCTTATCTTTTCAATCCGCATTTTTTTAGTAATGTTCCTTGATAAGATTCTATTGAAATAATGGCTCATCAGCACATTTATTAAATAATTAAAAAAAGTTAAAATTTATTTACCCTAAGGGCCTATTCTAGAAACGGCACTGCACTTTATTATTTTTCTAGACTATTTCTGTATGTATTTTTATTCTAATTTAAATAAGAAAAATTTTACTATAATTAACAAATAATAAATCCGAAAAATTTGGGAAGCGTTGGTAAGTATTGTAGTTCCGCCACTGGTTCGACTGTAGGTATCATTTATCTATGTATCAAACATTAAATTGGAAAAAAAAATGAAAATTTTTTAAGATACGGTGCTGTTTGCATTTTCGTCGAATTAATAATAAATATCTCAATCTTATTTTAATTTCGATTTAACATTTTCTTACCTAGAGTCACAAGCCTATAAAAATAATAGAAATTAAGAAATTATCTACTATTCTACTTTTCGGTTTAGACTTGTTTTTGGAATCCTTGCAATGGCTTAGTTCTAAAGGAATAGAGATCATTCTCTCTCCATCATTTTCAGTCTTTTCTTCAATCAGATTCTAATGAAACAATTGCTCATTCGCGCATTTATTAAATAATAAAAAGTGAAAACTTATTTACATTAGAGACGCCTTTAAAATTAATTAATAATAAACTTAAATATAAAATAAATTGTTAATTTATCCCTATATTATAAAATTGATTTAATATCTGAATAAAATCAATCAAAAAATGATATTTTCTTTATTTTTGACCCAGAAGTTCTACTAAAGCTAGAAAGCCCAAAATCTAATTAGCTCCCTGTATTGAGAAATACAAATATTTTAGCACAAGAACGAACTTTCTACGACTTTTCGTGCTTAAATTATCGTGAATCCAGACTCTCAGACAAAATGATTTATCTCTTTTTTTCACTAGGGTGAACAAAAAAGAATAAAAATGAAAATTTTCCCTCGAATTTAATACTAAGCAAACATAGAAGTAAAAATCGGTTTGCCTAAAGCAGCGCTTGTTAAAATTTTTCATTTGCGACCTAATTTTGATTGAGAAAATTTTTGTTATCCAAGATTATATGTATAGTTATATAGAATAAATTTATATTTTTATTAGTAAATCATAAAGTAATGTATTTTATTTTAAAGCAAATCATTTTTAAACATATCTATTATACAAGAGAGCCCACTTCATGACATCATCCCCCCTCCCCCCAGTTTCATGAAAAGCAATCCCCCCACTTTCCATTTTATTCACTTCTAAAGAATTATAAGTTTTTTATTATTAAAAAAGTCTTTTTCCTTCGTTTTTTTCGAAATATCTCAAAAACTGCTCAAACTGTTTTAATCAAATAAATTAAGCGAAACCATGGCTTTTTTATCTGCAAAAATTGCTTTAATGAGTGAGTGTCAAAAAATTATCTTTTTCGAAATATTAATTGTTTTGACTGTTAGTAAGTAGGTATGTTACATTATTGTGTGTACCTACAGACCTACACTCAAGCTCAAAAACTTGTTTGAATATCAAAACGATATTTCATGTGTAGTTAGAGATTAAGAACTGATTAAAATTTGGTTAAAATCGAACCAAAAATTAAGGCAATGGGTGGGTTTAAAAAATTTAAATTATAAAATATCTATACTAAAATAAACTGCAACGGATCGTTGCTAAACTTTATCCAAATTCATTTGAAATATTATAATGTTTATTCCTTTATTATTAATCAGATATCAATTGCTATCTGCAGTTCATGTTGACTTTAAGTAAAAAATAATGATCGATTCTCATTTAATAGTCGAGGAATAACCATTCTACATTGAATTTTGAACTCAAGCTTGAGTTGTTTACCAAAAAAGAATTTAGTCTTTTTGATTTTAAGTCGATTCTTCCACGTTATCAGTAGAGGTTGCCATTAATAGTCAAAACATCAAAAATGGAATGCAATAAGATTATTCCGCTAGTATTAGATAAGAATCGATCGTTATTTTTGATTTTAAGCCGTTTCCTCCATGTCTTCAGCAATGGTTACCAATAATAATCAAAACGTCAAAAACCTAATGTTGAATTGTTATTCCTCAAGTATTAGATGAGAATCGATCACTATTTTTGATTTTAACTCGATTCCTCCATGTCTTCAGCAATGGTTACCAATAAAAACCGAAACGTCAAAAATCCAATATAGAATGGTTATTCCTCAAGTATTAGATCAGAATCAATCACTATTTTTGATTTTAACTCGATACCTCCATGTCTTCAGCAAAGGTAACGGATAAAAAAACAACGCAGTTGCTATGGTTACTTATAAAATTTCCTCCCAAATTTTTATCATTTCACAGCGAGAAGCCTAACCATTCTTACTTAAACAAGTTTAAATGAGCTATATTACCGATCAAATGAATAAATTTTAAAGTTTTTTTTTAAATTTTGGTAAAATAAGGAATTTAAAAAAAGTACAATCTTACTCTAGAGTAAAGTACTTTAAAATATACTTTTACTAAAAACTTTATTTAACCTTTTTTGTTGTCCCCAAGATACTTAATTAGGATATTAAATTTCATCAAAATTCGTTAAGTCATTTTCAAGATATTTAAAAAAAACTAAAAAAGTACCCAAATAAAGTACTAATGTTTGTGGGCCGATATGTACCAAAAACTAATCAGCGCTTCATTTTGTTAAAAGAATGGTAGGTTTTAAATTTCATTTTAATCGGTGCAAAGGTGTGGAAAAAATCGTGGACGAAAAAAACGATAACATACATCCATCCATCCATCCCCACGCACTTCCAAAAAAAATGGTACTTTTTGGCCTCTCGACGAGACCACAGGTAATTTTTGGCAAAATCGTCACGTGCTAAAATTCAACCTAATTGAATACTACAATTTGTGACCTTAATTGAGTCCATGGGTTCCGTAGTCTTTACCTGAGGACTCGCATTGGATAAAGTAAAAACGCAAATAACTCCGTTAAATTTTTTTTAAATAAGCAATTAATAGATATTTTAAAACAATTAATTATAAATCATATAGTTCAATTTTGGACGAAATCGCTTCAGTACTTTTTGAGAAAATGGTCAAAAACCCAGAAAACTCTCTATGAAAGGCCGTTTTAGAAACATTTTAAAATTCACCTCCATGTCACAAGTCAATGTTTCGTTTCATATGACTTTTTAAACTTTTTTCAAAGGCATCTCGTGCTTTCAAAAAGCATCGTTTTTGAGACGGCTCAGATGGTTTTTGATGATTTTCTCCAAAAGTACTGAAGCAATTTCGTTCAAAATTGAAGTAAATGATTAATAATTAATTGTTTTATAATATCTATTAATTTGATATTTAAAAAAAATCAACAGAGTTATTAGCGGTTTTTCAAATTGTACTTCAAATAAACTACCCTTTAAAATTCAAATTCCCTAATAATAATTATTTTATCTAAAAGATAAAATGAAAATAATAGACAGATATGATATTTCAAAAGATTTGAATAAATATCTAAGGAGAAAAAAATAAAACATTTTGCCATTTTTACTTGATTTGCTACCGGCGAGAAGAAAATGAACTTTTTCATACAATTTCTTTTAAACCACAAAATTCTTGATCAAAATGCTAATTTCTTATATTAGACAGATAAACCTCCAGATAGAATAAATCAATAAAATAACATCGATTTCTTTCTCACTTATATTTCTTTTCTACTGTTATATCGAGAGGCTGGGTCGCAAGTCACCCGGCATCAGGCGAGGCATTTGTTACGTTTTTGACATTTTTAAAAACTAATAAATCAATTTCGTTCAAAATTAAATAAATATATATATTAATAATCAATTTTTTATTTAATATTTTTTTACTACCCCCTTGGCCTCCGTAACTAAATGCCCCTTTAGCCAGTCATCACAGATTCCTTAAGCATACTTGAAATAAAACGAAAAATAGGTGTATAATAAAATAAATAAATAAACTATAAACTATATGATATAAAAGAAACTAAGATCTATAATTGAATATATTAATATATAATTTCTAAATCATGAAACACTCACAAGTGATCATTGGATTATAATTGGAAGCCAATTATATCCTTGATAATGGTAACTGCAATTGGACCTCCTTGGCATAGAGATGCCAAGAGAATCACTGTGCATGTGGGAAAGTAGTTTTTCCTTTAATATTATTGTACAAACGATCAATTTTGGGTCTGTTTGTCTCACAGCCCAGAAGGACGTGCTTAATATCACCAATAGAAATAGAATCACAAGAGCATTATGGATTATCTCTCTGGCCGATGCTGGTGTTGTTGCGTGCCCTAATCTAAGTCGAATAATACGAACCTTAAATTTTCGATGATGATTGAAGTTTTCAAACCACGGTCGAATCGGTATTCTCGGACATACATTAAAGAAATGACGACCTTTTATCATACTTGATGTCGACCACAGATTCTGCGTAGATTATTTTATAATATTTATTAATTTCATACTTTTAAAAATTATTTCTACTAAGTAATTAATGTTTTTTCAAATTACATTTCAACTAAACTACCCTTTATATTCTAATAAAAACTATTTGATATAAATTATAAAAGATAATATTTCATATATATGAAGTTTCAATAGCTTTAATTAAATATATGTTGAGGAAAAAATCTAACCTTTTTACCATTTCTAGTAGGCTAAAGAGGCAATTGATTTGAAATATTTATATACATGTATTAAATATATTTTATGTTTTTAACCGACTTCAAAAAAGGTGGAGGTTCTCTATTCGACTGATTTTTTTTTTTTTTTTTTTTTTTGTGCCTATGTTACCTCATATCTCCGCCAATTGTCAACCGATTTTGAAAATTTTTTTGCATTGGGTCCAGTCTAGCTTCCGATTGGTCCCATTTTTTTCGATTTTTTTTTCATAGGTATTAGACCTTTTTTATTAGGTTTGTTTAGACCTAACCTCTTTGTTTATGAACCGATTTCGATGGTTCTTTTTTTATCCGAAAGGGGGTGTCTTAGGGATGGTGTCATATTAATTTGGTCAAGTTCTGATGATATGATCACTATTAATAACATCACTAAAAAGAGAAAAATAAAAATTTTTAAGAAAAAAATAAAAACCGACTTCAAAAAATTAAATGCAACAAATAAAATACACTAAAAGGTATAAAATAATTATTTTCTTATTTAGTTACAACTAAACGACGAAATATTAACACGAAATTACTTTTTGAATTCGGTACCAAACAAACTATACCTATAAGCGAGCATATCCTCCAAACGTACTAAGTAAGATCCGTCGAGTGCGATTCATAAAAGGTATATGTTTGGCACCGACTTCAAAAAGTGATTTCGTGTTGATATTTCGTCGTTTAGTTGTAACTAAATAAGATAATAATTATTTTATACCTTTTAGTGTATTTTATTTGTTGCATTTAATTTTTTGAAGTCGGTTTTTATTTTTTTCTTAAAAATTTTTATTACGTATAGGAGCCCGAAATAAAGATTTTTCCTAGGGCCCAAAAGAGCCTGAGCCCCTGAGAATAGGCGGCAAAATCGTAAATCCGCCACTGGTCAGGACCCTTTAATTTCCAAGATAAGCGAATTGCTCCCTCCACGAAAATTAGCAATATATAACGAAAGGGCTTAAAATTCATAGTTAGTTTACCAGAAATTATATCCTGCTAATTATAACTGTGTCTGAGTTCTATAAATGTGTCTTGTGTTTCAAACATCTTTAAATTAATTGCGTATTATTAATAAATATTAAGAAGCTGTTAAGGTAAGTGTATTCAACTCAGGAGATTTATTTAAAATTATTTTTTATATATCCTAATTTATTTTAATAAATGCTTGGCTACATGTTTCGAATTGCAAGGAGTTAATAATTTTGTGTTCGACTTGTATGACAAAATAAGTGCGTTCAAGAGAAAATTGCAATTCATGCAACAGCAAATTGAAAAACAAAATGTTAACATGTTTCCTTCCCTCTCTACTTTATCGAAGAAAATAATTTTTCAATAAAAGACGATGTGATGAGCGACATTAGAAAACATCTAACATCAAAATTTGAATGTTTCCAAAATTATTTTCGTGAAGATCTCACAGCTCAAAATTGGATTCGAAATCCTTTCGCATTCACAACGGGGGTTCCATACGATGTGAATGCAAAAGAGTCTTTTATAGACAGTAGATTCAAATTAAGTTTTCAGAGCTCCAACCTATTCACTTTTGCCTATCTATTCATAAAGAATACCCAGAAGTTTCTTGCCAAGCAGTAACATTTTTAATGCCATTTGCGACCACGTATTTATGTGAAAAAGGATTTTCCGCAATGACTATGAAAACCAAATATAGAGCTTTTCTGGACATTGAATCGGATCTTCGCCTTAAACTGACAAACATTGAGCCCGATAATACTTCTTTAGTTAATAATAAACAGGCCCAACCTTCTCCCTAATTAGTAATTTTATATCTTTTAAAGTGATTATTATATTTATCAATAAAAATATATTCCAAGCTACTTGTCTTTATTTCAAATGTTCTCCATTGCATTTTATTCCAAATTTCAAAATTTTTTGGTCTACCCGTACGTCATCAAATTGTTTACAACATAACGGGTACGGCAGTGGCGTAGCCAAGGGTGAGCGAAGGGGGCGATCGCCCCCCGCCCCTATCGGTGTTCCAAGTATTATATAGTAATAATTATAAAAAAAAATATATATCCTTGGATATAATATAATATACAATCATATATATTATTGTCAGATTTTTTTAGGGATTATTTAAAATTAAAGGCTGTGATTATTCGTGACAAAAAGTACTACTGATTAACAATGATTTTTTCCTAGAATATCTTTTTTTTATTACTAAATCAAATACTATATATACTCATGGACAAAATTAGAGCAACAAAAATAAGCTATAATTCGATTTAAAGCGATGACTTTTATCTTTTAGATTCTTGATTAATTTGTTAAAATATTATTTTTAATCTTACTTTTATTTATTTTAATAACTCACTAAAATATTGATTTTTCCTCAAATTTTACATTTTATATAAATTTTATAAAATTTTTCTTTATTAGGTACGTTCTGCTAATTTTGTCCATGAGTTAAACATTATACCTAATACGTAGAATTATAAATGACATATAAGATATTACTTCTGTCGTGTAGTCTTAAGCACACGGCCGAATTTTTCGGCAAAACGTTTTTATTAATCGAACATGACCTTTTATTACACAAGTGATTTTGTTGGGATTTCACTTCTTTTTGTAAGTTAGATGGGAATTTAGCCTGCAAGATTCACGCGTTTATTTTAAAGGCGGATGAAGAATTCGATTTCTTACTTTATTAGTGATTCAAGTTATTACACTATGACAAATTTTAGCATTCTAGTCTCGTTAAATTTTCACTATTAGTTAATTTAGCTCATAAATTTCACTAGTTCATTTTAGATGCTAAAGAAGCGAAAATCTTAGTTTTTCGATTTCACTCTTTATTAAGGCCCAAAAATATAATAACATTTTAGCATTTTATTGATTTTGAATTTTTACTTGATGAGAATTTAGATTATGAACTTCATTCTTTCATTTAAGATGCTGAGGAAGGAAACGTTTCGTTTTCGATTTTCTTCTTTATCAAGCCAAGCTCTCTACCAGAATGACAAATTTCATGATTCTAGAGTCATTGTATTATCACTATATGTTAATTTAGCCTATAAATTTCACTCTTCATTTTATGTTCTGAAGAAGGGAAAGTTTCGGTCTGTTGATTTCATCTTTTATAAACGCCCCAAACTCTACCACCATTCCGAAATTAATGAAAATTTATCCCACAAAATTCACCCGCTTCATTTTATGTCCTGAAGAAGGGAAAATTTCGATTTTTCGATTTATTTAAATTGCCCTTATCCATTTTTTACTAATTATATTTTTTGTGGAAGGGGAGGAGACACTCAGTGATTTTCTAGATATAAATGATACAAGACTCTCTAAATATATATAAAAAAAAAAATACAAATAAAAAAAAATTACGAATTACTTAAAAGCATCAATAATCAAATGATCTTTGTAGTCCCCGCGTCCTTAAATTAAAAAAAAAAAAAAAAGGAAAAACAAATTATCAAGTAAAAGAAAAAAAATTAAAATTAAATAAATCTATTCCTGGCCACTAAACTCTTAACAAGGACATCACTTCTATAAGACTTTGAAAATTTTATTTTCCACATTTATTTTTCTTTCTGTTCCTAAACTCAATATCTAAGTAATTTCAACAGCCCCCTCCAAAAATAATAATAATAATAATAATAATATCTATATACGTGCCTGGTCTTCTTTATATATCTTTTATAAACATTATATTTTAGAATAATAGGTTAGAGTATAAAAATAAAAAGAGCCTAGTAAGTAGAAAATACTTAGCTGTGACATTGAACTTATTTAATTATGGTTACATTATTTTATTTTCTTTCTTAAATAAATATAAAATAAAGTAATAGTTTATATTATTTAGTTAGGTTCTTAAGTTCTCCAACGTGACTTATCTCCATTTCCTAGACTAATTAAATCAAGTATAAAACTCCTCTGGAATTTATTTTTTAACATTCTTCTCCAACTCTCTCTCTTTCGACAACCACAATAACTTCTTTCTCTGGAATGAAAATCACCTTTCTACTAATGTGGACTGTTGTAAATACTTGCCATGTCAAGGTTTGTTAAAAATCATATTTTTTTTTTATGTTTTTTCTCTTCCACGCTTTGATTTGAATATCCTTACACATGTAGATTAGCTGTGCTACTCCTGTCCATATTCCACAACAGGACAGGGGACAATTTATTTTAAAAAAATACGCCTCAAAACCATTTTTTAAGACAAAATAAACACAAATTAAAGAATTTTTGAAGGAGACAATAAAAGAGACAATAAAAGACAATAAGAGTGTCTCTTCTGTTGGAACTAAAAATTCTGCTACCCTCGGCACAAAACTTTCAATTTAAGTTTTATAAGAACATTTTTTTCGTAATTAAAAGTCTATTAAAATAATCTCTACATTTGATTGTAAGATTTTCATGCTTAGTTGTAAAATGTCGTTTCAACATTGCAGGAACCATTGCCTATTAAGAAATTTAAATCCACATACACTACACAATGTGGTTTGACTATCTTTATCGCCTGTCCATGTAAAGCCGTAATTCATATATTGTTCCATATAGTAATGATTAATTTTAAATTTTAAAGTGAAAACTTTTTTACTGAAAGGCTACAATTTTCTAGCTTCGGGCCTTGCACTCTTAAGTTTATTCACATACAAGCGACATACTCACAATCAAAATATCGAAAAGCGAAAAAAACATTTTTACTTTACCATACAGGGTATGGTCAAGTATTGTAATCGTGCATGAAAAAAGTGGTTTTTTCCATCTTTTTTTCGAAATATCTTAAAAACTGCTGAAACTATTTTGATTAAAAAAATTGAGCGAAACCATGGCATTTCGCTCTAGAAAAAATAATAATTGTTTTGTCAAAATGTCTGTCTGGTTGTCTGGTTGTCTGTGCGTTACCAAATTTTTGTGGACGAGCTAGCTCAAAAACTAGTGTGAATATCGAAACCAAATTTCACACGTAGTTTTGGTCCATTGAGATTAAGAGCTGATTAGATTTTGGTGCATATCGACTCAAAATTAAGGGGCGTAGAGGGGGTTAAAAATTAAAAATCTAGACCATTTGAGCAAACTCAACCAAATTTTGTATACATAATCAGTGGGATTCCAGAAGTTTAAAAATGCAAAAACTAACCGACCAAAATGGGAGAGGGGGGGGAGCGGTCTGTAGGGTCAAAAAATGAAAATCTTGTTAATTTACCAAACTCAACCAAATTTTGTATACATAATCAGTGAGACCCGAGAAGTTTAAAAATGCAAAAACTAACCGCCCAAAATAGGGGCGGGGGGCAAAAAATGAAAATCTTGGCTATTTTCCAAACTCAACCAAATTTTGTGTACATAATCAGTGGGCCCCCATGAGTCTAAAAATGCAAAAACTAACCCCCCTCCCTACCCCTACATGATTATAAATAATTTTATTAAATATTGAATATACGTGAGAGGCCAGGTTGTATGGTAAAGTCAAGTGGATGGCCACATCAGAACACGTCAGCTTATTTTCCTTTATTTTTCCTTACTGCTGAGGCTCCTCCTGGGACTTGGCGACTGGATCGGCCGCTCTGTTCGCCATATGGTAGGGCTGGCCCTAACAATCAATTGAGTTACATTACAGTAGCGCAACCATTTTTGTCTTGAGGGGGGGGGGGGGCTAATTCACACGCATATAATATATATATGGAAATAAAATCCTTTTTTTTGTATTAAATAAATTTGTAAAATATTGATTAATAGCCTAGGGAAAATAGACCGAAAAAAAGCCGCTCTGTCCAATGAATATGCACATGCTGAAAATAATTTTAATCAACCTTAAGCATAAAGCATCCCAAATAAGAGTTATATGAGTTTGTAACGGTTTTTGGCTCGTGCTAAATTTTTAAGGGCCTAAAAACCAAGAAAATTTTAAACTTTTTTCAGATGTTCGCTTATAACTCAAAAACCACGCGTCCTAGAGAAAGTTTCACTCTTACCAAAATAAAAGAGCACAAAATTTCGCGTCTAATAACGTACGTAAAAATTAAAATCGGTTCAGCGGTTTAGCCTCGTGCACGGGTTACCGTTGTGTTGAAACTTTGCCAATCTCATTTTTTAGCTTATTGGAAACTATTATGGACGTCAGAACCGCAAAAATTTGAAGAGTGGTTTCTTGTCACCACCTAAAAACATAATTCACTTTTCCGCCAAGTTGGTAAAAATCGTCTATATTTGACGATCAAATGTGGGTAAACGACTGGACCGATTTTAACTTTTAAGTACATTATTAGAAGCATAATTTTGTGCCCTTTTATTTTTGTAAGAGTAAAATTTTCTGTAGGGCGCATGATTTTGGAGTTATAAGCACAAATCTGAAAAAAAATTCAAAATTTAGGTGGTTTATAGACCCTCAAAAATTTAGTACCAACCAGAAACCGTAACAAACTCAAATAACTCTCATTTGGGATGCCTAACATCGATTAAAATTATTTCCAGCTTGTGCATATTTATTGCCCAGCAGAAGTCTAATTTGTCTAGTCTATAAAATTTACCAAATTTTTTTTAATTTTTATTTGTTAATCTTTTCATTTTTGCTTTTACTTTCATTTTTTTCCTTGTCCTAGGGATGGGGGGGGGGCTTTATCCTCCTTAGCCCCCCCCCCCCCGTGGTTGCGTCACTGATACATAATGTGTGTATAGTGTATAAATAAAAAATTCAATATATCCATTTTTATCTTTAGTCTCTGAAAACTCCTGATGATGGTTTAATCAAATTTATTGATTAGTTTTTAAGAAAATGATAAAAACCTAGAAAATCGTAACAAATGACTCGCTGATGCCGGGTGACTTGCGACCCAGCCTCTGGATATAGCAGACCAAAATAATTATAAATTAGAAAAAAATAGAGCTTATTTTATCGATTTCATCTATCTGAAGGTTCACAGTATGTCTATTATATAAGAAAATATCATTTTGATTAAGAATTTTATAGTTTAAAAGAAATTGTATGAGAAGATTCAATTTCTTCTCTCCGGGAGAGAATCAACTAAAAATGGCCAACAGTTTTAGTTTTTTTCTCATTATATATTAATTCAAATCTATTGAAATTTCATATCTCTGTGTTATTTTTATTTATTTTTTATATCAAATAATTATTATTAGGAAATTTTCATTTTAAAGAGTAGTTTATTTGAAGTCCAATTTGAAAAACCGCTAATAACTCCGTCGAAATTTTTTTAAAAATATGAAATTAATAGATATTATAAAACAATTAATTATGAATCATTTAATACTATTTTGGACGAAATTGATTGGGTACTTTTTGAGAAAATAGTCAAAAACCATCTGAACCGTCAAAAAACGATCTCTTTTGAAAGCACAAGATGAGTTTTTAAAAAGTTTAAAAAGTCATATGAAACGAAACATTGACTTGTGACATGGAGGTGAATTTTAAAATGTTTCTAAAACGGCCTTTCATAGATGTTTTTCGGGGTTTTTGACAATTTTCTCGAAAAGTGCATAATCGATTTCGTTCAAAATAGTATCAAATGATTCATAATTAATTGTTTTATAATACCTATTAATTTCATTTTTTTTAATATTTCAACGGACTTATTAGCGTTTTTTCAAATTGGACTTCAAATAAACCACCCTTTAAAATGCAAATTTCATAATAATAATTATTTGATATAAAAAATAAATGAAAATAACACAGAGATATGAAATTTCAATAGATTTGAATAAATATCTAATGAGAAAAAAAATAAAAATTTTGGCAATTTTTAGTTGATTCGCTTCCGGAGAGAAGAAATAGAATCTTTTCATAGAATTTCTTTTAAGCTACAAAATTCTTAATCAAAATGCTATTTTCTTATATAAAACACATACTCAGAACCATTAGATAGATGAAATCGATAAAATAAGATCGATTTCTTTCTATATATAATTATTTTGGTCTGTTATATCCAGAGGATGTCTCGCCATCAGACACCTTATTTGTCATTGATTCAAGTCCATTCACTCTACAATATTGGAATATTTTTTAACGTGCAAACTATTGATCTTAGACATTTTACTTATATGAACTTTTCTGTTGGAAATGAAATCTTGTTTAATAAAGATCATAATATAAATTTATGTGACTCAAAGGGTTAGGCAGTGATGGTGAAATTTATGTGGAAAGTTAGATAAATCCTGCTCTAGAGGCTTAGATATTCTACATATTCAAAAACTCTAATGAAGAAACATTTTGATATTTTAATTTACTAAAATTAAGTTCATTATCTATAATTAGCTCCGATGACTATTTAAATATCTAGAGACGATTCTTCTTCATCTTCAAGTGCCATATTCGATTCCGATACTCGACGATTACTGTAGAGTCCAATCCTCCATTGTAAATTTCCAAAGGAAATTTTTCACATGGGTGGTTTCCCATTGCCTTCCCCTGAAAGAATCAGATTATATCCGTTCAAATATTTGGAGCGAATCGGGCTTAAACCCAGGCAGCTTGATTAGAAGGCATATAGAGAGGATTAAACATTCAAATTAAATATAACATTCCTTTACAAAAATAAAAGCGGTTTTGGATAAACGGTGCTCCTTATGATAGCATGTGAAATTTTTGTTAATATCCGTGTCATCAACCAAATTTCATATTTTTTGATTCAAAAAATTACCTGGTCAATTCATTGGGCTTGAATTTTTATATATTGAAAAATATTTACATTTACATAGCTCTTAACTATAGATTTTAGAAATTTCTTTTATATTAACTTTTCTGATTGAAATATACTGTAAGTACTTTAATTTGTGTACCTCAAAGGGTTAGGCAGGAATGGTGCAATTTAAGTGAAAACTTATTGCCCCTCTTAGAAAAATAGAAACTCCATTATTACTAATCATCACTTAAGTATATTTCTCATTAAATTATTTCGTTAATTTCAAAATTTGTCAATTCTAGTAAAAAGTTAATTGATCTCAAATCGAATTACCGAAATTGAAACCTTGTGGTGATAATCAGCTGGCCGGCTGCCGCCCCTAGGAAAACTCCATAACTACGCCAATGGTCGCGACCACCCCATTTTGAGTCACGTAACTAAATTTTGGGTTCGAAAAACATAAAACAACAATGACAATGAGATAGGGCCAATAGGGCAGCGACCAAAAATAAATTCAAAATAAGCTGATGTGGCCATCCACATGGCTTTGACATACACCTGGCCAGTGGCGGATTTACGATTTTGCTCCCAGTAGGCTGAAATATTTTGCCGCCTATTCTCAGGGGCGAATTTAAACTCTTTTGGGCCCTATGAAAAATATTTATTTCGGGTCCCTAAGTAAAAACATAAAATATATTTAATACATGTAGTTATATAAATAGTTTGAATCATTGCCTCTTTAGCCTAGGCCAAAGTCCCCCCATGACTATTCTTGTCAGAAAGTTAAGATTTTGGCACATTTTTGAGCCTCTCTACAAGCCGTGTAATTTGTAATTCTCCTGTTACCTACGAATATTTACTAAGGTAAAGCATCTGAACTAAATCTAAAATTGGATACAAAACACAGCAAATAGAAAGTAAAAAATTAAGCTTTATTAAAATTATAAAAGAAAATAACATATGAAACATAAATAGGATTTATATATATATATATATATGAGTATATCAATGAAATCTAATTAAATCAAAGATAGCAATAATAGCAATAAATAAAAATAACACATTTTAAGTAAATTAAATAGAATTTTTAATACATTGTCCAGGTACCTAGTTAAAAATCTACAAAATCTTTAATTACAGTGTCAAATGAAATTGCTTCAAATGTATCGGCTTCTATTGACAAAATTGCCAAATCATTTATTCTCTTTTCCGATATAGTTGATCTTAAATAATTTTTTATTCTTTTGAGACATGAAAAAAAGATCTTTCGGAAGACGCTATAGTAATTGCCATGGTCTTAAAAACTCTTAAAGCTCTATCTACATTCGGAAATATACCATAAGTTATGGTAGAGAGAATCAAAAAAAGCCATGGAAAAATTGAAATCCGATTCCGCCGCTGGCCCCGATGACATCCCAGCAATTCTCATTGAAAAATGCGCTCCCGAACTTGTCCCTATTTTATCTAAGCTATTCTCCAACTCTCTTATGAATAGGGCATATTCTCCGAAAGCTGGAAAATAGCCAGAGTCACACCTATTCCTAAAAAAAGGTGACTCTTCAGTCTTCACACATCACCAATTACAGACCTATCGCGATCACCTCTGTTCTTTCCAAAATAATGGAAATGGTTATTAAACAACGCGTTAAATAATAAAATAATTCACGATAGGCAATATGGATTTAGACAATATCGTTCCACAGGCGACATCTTAACCTATGTCACCCACACCTTGAACAAAACTCTAAGAGACCGGGAATGAAACCCTCGCTGTAGCCCTAGATATCTCAAAAGCTTTTGAACAAGTTTGCCACAAAGATCTTTTTGCTAAACTGCCAGCCTTTGGCTTTACACCAACACTTCACAAATGGATAGAAAGCTTTCTGGAAAACCGTAGTATCAAAGTTGTGGTAGATGGAATGTCATCTGAATTTTTCTCCACAAATGCTATTCCACAAGGCTCGGTAATCTCCCCCACCCTCTTCCTAGTATAAAAACGACCTTATCGATCAAACGTCAAACCCAACTCATTTTTACGCCGACGATAGCACTTTGCAGGGCAAGCCCTCATTCCCGAATAATCGAAACAATATTGCCTCCTCAATCACTTTCGACCTAAACAAACTAAATAAATGAGGCTTTCAAAATTTCGTTAACTGTAATGCAAACAAGACTCAATGTTGTCTAATCTCTAGGCGCGAAAATACAAATTCCCCTGATATTTTCTTCGGTTCGAATAACCTGAAAATGTGTGACAGTCTGTCCATGTTGGGCGTCTCTGTCGCATCTGACCTGTCTTGGAATGAACACATTTCCTCTGTGGCGAAATTTGCATCAAGGAAGATTGTCTTCTTATTCATGTCCGAGCGATTTTTCATGCCCCTGCATCTTCTCACCTTCTACAGGGCCCAAATCCGCCCTTGTCTTGAATAAGGCTCTCATCTGTGGAGAGGATCCTCTAAATATTCTCTCGCTATCCTGGATGCAATTCAGAAACGAGCCGTCAGGCTAATTGACGATTCTACCCTCACAGACTCCCTCGAATCGCTGGTTCATCGAAGAAATGTCTCTTCGCTTTCCCTTTTTACTTTACCATACAGGGTATGGTCAAGTATTGTAATCCTGCATGAAAAAAGTGGTTTTTTCCTTCTTTTTTTTTCAAAATATCTAAAAAACGGCTGAAATTATTTCGATTAAAAAAATTGAGCGAAACCATGGCATTTCGGTCTACAAAAAAGCTCTTATAAGTGAACATGGAAAAAATTATATTTTTCGAGATAATAATTGTTTTGTCGAAATGTCTGTTAGTTAGTTAGTCTGTGCGTTACCATTTTTGTGGACGAGCTTGCTCAAAAACTAGTGTGAATATCGAAACCAAATTTCACAAGTAGTTTTGGTCCATTGAGATTAAGAGCTGATTGGTGCATATCGACCCAAAATTAAGGGGGTTAAAAATTAAAAATCTAGGTCGTTTGAGCAAACTTAACCAAATTTTGTATGCATAATCAGTAGACCCCCAGAAGTCTAAAAATGCAAAATCTAAGCGCCCAAAATGGGGGAGGGGGGGGGGGGTGGAAGGTCAAAAAATGAAAATCTTGGCCATTTACCAAACTCAACCAAATTTTGTATACATAATCAGTGGGTTCCCAGGAGTCTAAAAATGCAAAAACTAACCGCCCGAGATGGGGGGGGGGCGGAGAGGGTCAAAAAATGAAAATCTTGGCCATTTACCAAACTCAACCAAATTTTGTATACATAATCAGTGGGTTCCCAGGAGTCTAAAAATGCAAAAAATAACCGCCCGAGATGGGGGGGGGGCGGAGGGTCAAAAAATGAAAATCTTGGGCATTTACCAAACTAAACCAAATTTTGTATACATAATCAGTGGGTCCCAGTAGACTAAAAATGCAAAAACTAACCCCCCCCCCCCCTACATGATTATAAATAATTTTATTAAATATTAAATATAAGTGAGGGGCCAGGTTGTATCGTAAAGTCAAGTGGATAGCCACATCAGGACACGTCAGCTTATTTATAGATACTATCACGGCAGGTGCTCTGATGAGTTAAAATCAGTAATTCCCCCCCCCCCCAAACGCATGCTTTGCGCGTAGCACGCGTTTTACCGATTCACAACACTCTTTCGCCGACAAATTAGAAAAGTGCCGGACCAATTTATTCGCCAATACATATATCCCCATGACTTCAAGGAACTGGAACTCTCTCCCAGCCTCCATATTTCCCAGCACTTATAATCTTCAAACCTTCAAAAACTGGGTGCACAAAACACCTACGGCTCCACCCTCTCACTTAACCAACTTTCCCTTCTCTTCAGTAATGGAAGGGTCTTTCAAGATCCATATGGGCTGCATGGTGCCCCCTTTCTTGCAATCGATTGCATAAAAAAAAAAAAGAAGAAATTCCAAACTAAAATATTAAAATGTAATGATTATTAGTTATTATAGTCATTTCTTTTTTTCATAATACAGATTTTTAATAGATTTTTGTTTTAAATTGTAAAATCATTCGCGTACCGGTACTGGTACGCCTCCCCAGGGTTGGGGACCACTGCCATAAATTGATTATTAGTTTAATTTTTTCTCAAGAGATGGCGTATGCTGTCTAAAAGTTTCTCGTTTTGAACACGGGAGGAGATTTATCTCCCGTGATCTAGAGATGCTGCGGCCAAATTTGAAAACAGTAATTATTTTTAACAATATTTTGATTAAATTCTTATTATTATATTATAAATTTAGACAATCTAATTTAAAATATAAGCAAAACAGCTGAAATATTTCAATAATTATTCTTTTAACATAATTTTGTTTTTTCTTTTAATTTAATTTCAAGATAATATTGTAAACCTGAGACCATCTGTCAAACTATTAGAAATACATAATTTATAATTTAAAATAAAACAAACCAGTTATATTTATAAAATATTTAATTTTAAATTATTACCACCTATAACCTCAAAAATATTCTGTTATGCCGATGTTCTAACATTTAAAAATAGATCACTTGAAGAATGTGAGAGTTTTGAGGGAAGACTTTCAATCCCCAAATGAATATTTCCGCAAATGGGGTCTTCAACTTAAACCTAGTGAAGATAGAAGTGGTTCCATCCTTCTAAACCCGTGAAATGCACATGCATAGATGCAGGTGGATTTTGACTCCACATATGTATGATAAGCCCATCATCCAAAATATCTAAGTGTAACTCTGGTCCTATAGACCACATCTAGAAAAATCTGTAAAGAAAATTAGCCCATCGAACAGTACGGAACCCTCTTTTTCATAATTATTTGGTTATTTTATGTTAGAAAACGGTATGAGCTAGAATGCAGAAATTTCGCACCAAAGAGCAGTTTATTACTACAAACATTTATTTGAAATTTCTGCTGGTATAGTTACTAGTCTTGTTCTAATTTTTCCTCATCGAATAACAACAGCCAATTTATTTGTCATCACCATCTTTGCACAGTTAATTAGCACGTAAAAAAAAATTGTTGGATTATGTTCTGTGAATTTCAACCCAGGGAGATTTTATCTAATAAATTTATTTGTTTGAATTCGTGGATCGACTACTAAATTTTTTTTTTTTAATGATATTGATGTGAGAAGGAGATACACCAGAAGGTGGATCCCCTAAAGGCCACTATGGGCTGGCCCCTCCATCGTGAAAAGAACAGAGCAGAAGGAAAAGAAGCCGGGATCACGAGCCAATCTCAGAAACTTAGATATAATTCAATATCCAATTTACTAAGGTTTTAGGGGCTTCGAGCAGTGGTAAATTCTCCGCGCGATAAATTCGGTTAAATTTATCTCCCACTTTATTTTTATTACCAGACCCTATACTTACAGAAAAAATGTCGGGGTATAGCCGGGAATCGAACCCGAGACCTCCGGGTTGCCAGTCAGTTACTCTGACCATTAGACCACGGAGGCGGATTTTGAAGATATTGAGATTTTTAGTCAAAAATAACATAGTATTAATTGCAAGGAAATGAATGTCTATTTAAGAAAGAAATTTCGAATTTATTCTAAAAATCAACTCGTGATATTTAAATTTTATTAACGAAAATGAATTTAGGTCAAATCAAAGATTTTAATAGATATGTTTATATTGCATGTAGGAGGGTCTTGTCCCCTCGGGAGTCGAACCCAAGCACTAGTACGCTTTCCGGGCAACTAGTCAGGAGTGAAAATTTCTGGCTTTCGTTTATGTTGCATGTTTGAAGATGATGGTCTCAAGGGTCTGACTAGTTGCCCGGAAAGCGTACTAGTGCTTGGGTTCGACTCCCGAGGGGACAAGACCCTCCTACATGCAATATAAACATATCTATTAAAATCTTTGATTTGACCTAAATTCATTTTCGTTAATTGTATTAATTGTTTTCAATCCGGAAGAGGATCAAATAAAAGATCGAAATTCCTCAGCCCTGTTTAAAGCACTATTTATAGTGACTCTGTGCTGTTAAATTTTTCTACTCTCGCATTTTCAATCTACTTAATAATGTTTTAACTTTTGTTTCAGCCTCTTCCCTGTGAGTTCGATTTGTATGATTATGAAGATTTTGATCAGGAAGAAGACTACGCGAACTACTGTGAGTGTGAAAATCGCATAAGAAATGTCTGTCAGAATACGATGAAGACAAAGGAAATGGCTGCAGGGGATAATATTCCCTGCGCTTTGGATGTTTTGACCATCAACGATGATTTAAACCCAGTCTACCGGTTGATGCACACACCTTGTACTTCAGATCAGATGCATTTCTCCTCGGCTCTTGAGCCGCTCTATCGTTTAAAATGTGTCCAGGAATTTTATGAGCTTCATGTCTACCCGGCTGGGTGTCGTCTAGGATTGTGCCCGATTAGTCCAAAAGGAAAGCATGAAAAAATAACAAATCAAAAGATGGTAAAGTCGTAAAGCCTAAATCCAGGCTATGTTAATATTGATTAAAATATTTTTAAAATGTGAAACATGTTAAAAAATCACATTTTAGAAGAAATAAAATGAAATTTAGTTAGTCTACAAAAAACATATTTTTCCCAATTTTGTTTTAAGGTAGTTCTTTCACAAATGCAAAAATTCAAGAAGTCTTTGAAACTTGGAATATAAGTCATTAAAATCATAATACACATACTGTTAAAATTTGAAGACGATTTACCAAACCAAACATGAAATAATTGCAATTAGAAATGACATTTTTTACATAGGGTAGATAGGGAAAGGGTGGGATATGATCATTATTTTATTTTTTTTCATTGAAGGACTTTCACCATCTTGATGAAAAACTAATATTTGTTAGAATAATATATTTGGAGTAACTTAAAAAAAAAATTGAAATTATTTACCTCTTAGTTTTGATAAAAAACAAAATAAACAAACATATTTCGGCGATTATTTTTAGTGGAGGGGATATAAGCCCAATGGCTTGGAAACGATCCGGCAAGTATGTGTGTATCCATATAGAGATTTCGTAGTGTGAGTGCTACGTTAAAAAAACATAACTTAAAATTTTAGTTCCGTTCATATTTATAGAGTGGTTACGAGGCTAAAACTTTTTGTGTGGATTGTCGCGAAAGATCCTCCTTAAATTCTTAGTACTTTTTTTTAGTTATACGTGAATAGTCAGAGAAAGACTAAAGGTCTTGGTGCCTCCATACATATCTATTTCAAAATATAAATTTTGGTATGTACATAACTCCATCTTAAAAACAAGACAATATAGTAATAAATACTTTAACAAACTGACTATCCACACAAATGACTGGGCTAGGGGTGGAGACCTGCGGCCTTAAGGCCGCGTGAGGGCCTCTGAGATGTTCTGTGGACCCTCATTTATCTTTATACTATAGTTGGTTTTTTCTCTTTAAATTATGAAATTTTAAAAATACCAGGAAAAGACTTTTGGTTCTTTTAATAAGCAAGGAACTTGAAGGAGACAATAAAAGAGTGTGTCTTCTGCTGGAATTATAAATTTTATTTATTTATAAGCGATTATAAATAAATAAAATTTATAATTCCAGCAGAAGACACACTCTTTTATTGTCTCGTTTTATTTATATCGTTATAAATAAATAAAATTTATAATTCCAGCAGAAGACACACTCTTTTATTGTCTCGTTTTATTTATAACGTTATAAATAAATAAAATTTATAATTCCAGCAGAAGACACACTCTTTTATTGTCTCGTTTTATTTATATCGTTATAAATAAATAAAATTTATAATTCCAGCAGAAGACACACTCTTTTATTGTCTCGTTTTATTTATATCGTTATAAATAAATAAAATTTATAATTCCAGCAGAAGACACACTCTTTTATTGTCTCCTTCAATATATAAAAATTCTGCTACTCTCTGCCAAATGGGTTTTCTTAGGATTTTTTTGAAATTTAGACAGATTATTATTTAAATACTTCTGCATCGATTGGTGGCAAAACGAAATTTATGAACAATATAGTTACGGAGATATTAAATTTCAAAAATAGAGTTTTTCAGACTCTTATACATTGCACTATACGGGATATAAAAATCGTAATTAAAGTAAGTCGAAAAAAATTCGCAATATCATATGTATTAATGAAAAATATTTGAAAAATTGAGTTTTTAGAATTCGATATTACTTCGACTTACTTTAATTACGATTTTTATACTGACAAAATATTTGGTAAAATCAAATGATGAACTTGGTTGAATGTTCCGTCAATTGATTCAAAAAACTGTATTTAAAAGGAATAATTATTTACTTGATTTAGCATTCGAAGTTAATAAATATTTTGGTAACCTACAATTGATTAAAATAATAAAATATATTGTTGTATATATATGGACATGGGAAGGGAGTGTTGCTCGATGCCCGAATTATTGTAAAATATGTAATTTAAATAAAACATTTTGTTAAAAAAATAAATAAATATTTTGGTATATTAATTTAATATTAATTTGCGATTATTGGAATCCAAAAAAATAATCTAAGCTACGATAAATTTATCTCAGTGTATAATAATTGCTATAGCGCCCATGCTATTCTCGTTGTTCCTGCCTGCTGATGACGTCACGTTCTCTAGATGATGTTGGCCTCACTTCACTCTGTGTGGAGAGTGGCAGAGGGCGTGTCTATATCTTATATGGTATAGACAGGGAGGTAGCTCCTTGGGTATAGATTTAACCAGCCAAAGATGTATAAAGAGCGCATGCGCTAGATTTTTTCAAAATTATAATTTTCATAAGGTGTAACGTAGGCGTTGATTACATTTGTTAAAAAATAACAAAACGATTTTTATAGAAATAAATCGACCTTTAAAATGTATTTTATCTGTCATTTTAATATAAAAATATTCAATCTCTTACAATGGTGTCAAATTTGTCAATCGAGCACGGGATTGGCTAGAATTGGTACATAAACAGCAAAAAGTTTTGGGTTTATGAACTATGAATCCTTATTGTCTGTTCTATATACTCTAGCATTAACTTTTTGCTATTATTGTCGCGAAACAACTACCTTAAAAACCTTTCAATGATTTGATTTGTTATGCACCAAAAACAAGCACATCCCTCATTAAAATGTGGTTTTGTTTCATTAATTTTTGTATACTTTAAACAAATCCTAAAACTCTGTCTTTTCATATGTACCTATAATGTTTACAAAAAAAAAAATATTTGTAGGAAAATATTTATTTTTATATCTTTATTTTATATTTAATATCTGATGGGGTCGCGAAAAAATCTCGATGAAACAAGTTTAAGAAACGCTTTATTAGATGAAAAATTTTATGAAAAAGCTGAGTTTTTGTCTGATATTATTATAAAGCAAAATGATAAAATAAGTATTTCTTTGCTGGGACTCGAAGGCGGGCTTTTCACTGTATCCGAAAATGAATTTGGTTCTTATTTTAAAAATGCTTACCCACCCCTGGACAGCTTGAAAATTGTGTGATAATGGAAAATTACTTAAAACTTAAAAAATGGAAATTGTAAAGATATTGACAGAAATTATTTATCTAACGAATTACAAATTATATATAGTATGCAAGTTCAGAAAAAAGTTTTTAAATATAATAATTACGTACACTACATATAATATTATTTTTATAAATATCTAGCTCAGCATATTTGTGTTCTTTAAAAAATCTCAATTATTCAAAGGCGACTTCCACAAATTATAAATTATTTACTATCAGGATCATTCATTGTATATTTTTGAAGATATTTCTCATTAAATAAATTATCAAATTTCAATTCTATTTATTTATTTTTCAATATTGGTTTAATTATTTTATTGTATTTATATATACGCATGTATATATTAAAATATCTTTTATTTTTAATTTTATGTTTCTATTTTTAATCTAATATAGGTATCACAAAATTTAAAAATAATTTCATATATTGTAAAATGTAATATATTAAAAATATGTTATTGATTGTTATTTTTGGTTATAAATAAATATAAATCTTTTATAAAAAAAAAACAATCTTCAAACGTTAATTGAAACTCCAAACGTTATTTAGGGACAATTTCTCCCATTGTCAATTTGAATTGGAAAAAAGAAAAAAAAGTTGCTTTCATCTAAGGAAAATATAAAGCAATACTAAATAAATTAAATATTTTTAATATAGACTGATAGAAATTGTCTTGGTGACTAAATTATCTTTAATTCAAATTTGCCTATTAGGTAATATCGGTTTCATGACAATTTGCTTACAATTTTTATAATATGGGTGATTTCAAGGTTCATGATAGGAAGGAAAATTTTCTTGAGGTGTTCTTGGGGAAGGTGATTTAATTTCATTTCAAGAAAGATTTCATCAACTTCTTCAAAAACATTTGTTAAGATTGAATTGAAAGTTTTTTGCCGAGAGTAGCAGAATTTTTATAAATTGAAGGAGACAATAAAAGAGTGTGTCTCCTGGAGGAATTATAAATTTTTAATTTATTTATAATGATCGTTATGTTATTAGATGTTTTTCGGGTTTCTCCGCGTGGATTTTTGAGGTTTGCTCGACGTTTCGGCTCACCTTTTGAAATTATTTTCAATCCTGTCTTCAGAATGAAGGAATCCAATCTGAAAACACTCCTAAAAACGAAGGCTGGATAACCAGGTTGAGACCACGGAAACAATCCATTCCCTCTTTTGGAAATGGCTCCAAAAGAGGAGCCGAAACGTCGAGAAAACCTAAAAAATCCACGCGGAGAAATCCGAAAAACCTCTAATAACATATAATCCGTGGAGTATACACGGGGGGTTAGGGGTCAGACCCCCCCCCCCCAGAGACAGACCCTATCTATTTGTCAAATCTATAGTTAAGTAAACAGCAAAAATGAAAAATACATTTCGGTGTTGGGAAGATATGGGTTAATAGTCCAGTCAAATTAGACCAATTTTCGACAAATAAAAACATTAATCAGTAAAGATCTGAATTTTGGTATTCATGCTCAATACGGATTCCCATTGAACATACTAAAAGTCCCCGTCAAAATCCGTTGCGCTCGAGACGCAATCTTGGAAAAAAGGTACACTTTTTCAGTTTTTTGCCTATATCTCGGTAACTAAAGCTGATACAAAAAATTGTAAATTTAAAAAAATATAGTTTATTAAATTTCCTATAAAAAAAAGCATATTTTACATTTTTTGTTTCTCCAATACTTTAGCTGTAAATCGACGTTGAATAGAAAAGAATTTTCTGAAGGTCATAACGATGTCGATTTAGAGATCTCTCACTGCAGGCGCATTATACAGGGTGTTTCTAAATTGATGCGAAATATTTTAATGGGTGATTTTTCCACAAAAATTAAGGCCGGTTTTCAAATAATTTTTTGTTCAAAACCCCTTCCCCTCCAAGTTACACTCAAAACTAGCATTGTTACCTCCTACGGCTGCAGCCCTAACTTTAGAGGGGCAGCCCTAACTTTAGAGGGCTAAAACTTGGAGGGGAAGAGGGATTTTGAACAAAAAATTATATGAAAGACCCCCCTTTAATTTTTGATGAAAAATCACCCCTTAAAATAATTCCCATCAATTTAGAAACACCCTGTATAATGCCCCTGCTAGTGAGAGATCTCTAAATCGACATCGTTATCACGCACCTTCAGAAAATTCTTCTCTATTCAACGTCGGTTTACAGCTAAAGCATTGGAGATACAAAAAAATCTTAAAATGATTTTTGTATAGGACATTAGATAAACTATATTTTTTATCTCAACACTTTTTTTGTATCAGTTTTAGTTTTTTTTTTTTTTTTATAATGATATTGATACAAGAAGAAGTTGCACCAAGAAGGTACAACCTCTGTAGTCCGTGGTGGACCCTTGTAACGTGAAGATAAGGGGAGATTTAGGGATTGGGTAGCAGTCGAAGGTATCTGTGGATGCTGGTCTTGAAAGATTGAATAAGTTGCTGGAAAGACGGTCGGGGGAAGAAAGTTCCAGTCTCTAGATGTCATAGGGATAAATGAATTGGCGAATGCGTTTGTTCGATTAGTATCTAGTTTAAGCGCGTAGGGGTGTTGAATTTTAGAAAATCGTGTATTTCGCGCAAATGGAGCCTTTGGTGGGATTATCGATTTAATTTCGTCAGAACAAAACCCATGATAATATCTATAAAAAAGGGAAAGGGCGGAGACAGATCTACGATGGGCTAGGGAGTCGAGAGTGTCAGTTAATGTAGGATCGCCTATCAGTCTGATAGCTCGCCTCTGAATTGCATCTAAGGTATTAAGAGAATACTTGGATGCCCCTCTCCACAAATGCGAGCAATATTCAAGACAGGGGCGAATTTGAGTCTTGTATAATATAAGGAGTTGAGAGGGGGTGAAAAATCGTTTGGTTCGGAAAAGAAAGCCAAGCTTACATGTTGCAGCTTTTGCTACTGAGATAATATTGTCATTCCAAGAGAGGTCAGAACCTAAGGTGACACCTAACATTGATATTTTATTACGAAATTCCAATGAGCTCGAATCAAAGGAAATGTCCGGAAGGTTCCTATCTGCGCGCCTAGAAATTAGGCAGCATTGTGTTTTGCTAGCATTAAAGTTTACCAAATTGTGGGATCCCCATTTTTTAAGCATGCTTAAATCTGAATTTATTGAGCAGGCTATGTTTGCGCGATTGTCTAGTAAGGATTGAGCGTTGTGGAGGGTGCTATCGTCAGCGTAACAATGTATTGGATTGGAGGGCAGATTTAATAGGTCATTAATATAGATAATAAAGGGCGTGGGAGAGATGACTGAGCCCTGAGGAACTCTAGCAGTAGTATTAAAGGACGAGGATGATATTCCGTCAACCTCGACTTTAATAGAGCGGTTTGAGAGAAAGCTCTCAAGCAACTTGCAGAGAGCTCGGGGGAAGCCAAATGCAGGTAATTTGGCAAGAAGATTTTTGTACCAGACTTGATCGAAGGCCTTTGAAATGTCTAAGCCTATTACGAAAGTCTCTTTACCAGTCTCTAGTGCTTTATTCCAAATATGAGTTATATATGCTAAAATATCGCCGGTGGACCGAAATTGTCTAAATTAATTACTAATCTTAATTCAAATAAGACTCAATGTTGTCTAATTTCTAGGCGCGAAAATAGAGATTTCCCTGATATTAACTTCGATTCGAATACCCTGAAAATGTGTGACAGCCTATCCATGTTGGGCGTCTCTGTCGCATCTGACCTGTCTTGGAATGAACACATCTCCTCTGTGGCGAAATCTGCAGCAAGGAAGATTGGCTTCTTATTCAGGTCCAAGCGATTTTACAAACCCCCACAACTTCTCACCATCTACAAGACCCAAATCCGCCCCTGTCTCGAATACGGCTCTCATCTGTGGAGAGGAGCCTCAAAATATTCTCTTGCTACCCTTGATGCAATTCAGAAACGAGCCGTCAGGCTAATTGACGATTCTACCCTCACCGACTCCCTCGACTCGCTGGCTCATCGAAGAGATGTCTCCGCCCTTTCCCTTTTCTATAGATACTATCACGGCAGGTGCTCTGATGAGATAAAATCAATAATTCCCCCCAAAGCATGCTTTGCACGCAGCACACGTTTTGCCGACTCCCAACACTCTTTCGCGGTCAAATTAGAAAAGTGCCGGACCACTTCATTCGCGAATTCATATATCCCCATGACTTCAAGGAACTGGAACTCTCTCCCAGCCTCTATCTTTCCCAGCACCTATGATCTTCAAACCTTCAAACCAGGGTGCATAGACACCTACGTCTACACCCTCTCACTTAATCAACTTTCCTTCTCTTCGGTAATGCAAGGGTCTTTCGAGATCCATAGGGGCTACATCTTTACTGGTGCACCCCTTCTGCATTCGATTGCATTAAAAAAAAAAAAAAAAGCCGTATTGACTATCATGGATTAGTTTATTAGATTCTAAATGGTAAAGAACTTGCTCATTAATGATTTTTTCCATAATTTTAGAAAGAACCGAAGTTATGGCGATCGGACAATAATTGTCTACATTTGAAGAATCTCATTTTTTTTTTAATTGGTTGAATTCTTGCTGTTTTCCAGTTCCCCGGAAATGAGTCAGTGGTATATGAAAGTTTGAAAATTTTTGAGAGAATAGGAGCAAGTTCAGGCGCGCAATTTTTGATTATACTGGTGGGAATGTTGTCTGGGCCAGCGGCTGAATTACTGAGATATAGTTACCGAGATATAGGCAAAAAACTGAAAAAGTGTACATTTTTTCCAAGATTGCGGATCGAGCCCAAAAGATTTTGAAGTCAACAAAATCTCCTAAAGAATGAGATAGAAATCAAGTTTCTAGGATGAGTAGTTTTCATTTTATTAAGGAAAAACTGCGATTTTTTGAAAAAATTGATCATTTCCTGTCATGGAAAATGCTGATTAATTATAAATCTAAGAGTTTTAACAAAAAAGTGGTCCAAGTAGATGTTCAAGTCAACAAAATTTCCTAGAGAATGAAATAGGAATCAAGTTTCTAGGATGAGTGGTTTTCATTTTATTAACCGACTTCAAAAAAGGAGGAGGTTCTCTATTCGACTGATTTTTTTTTTTTTTTAAGCTATTGCTTAGCTTTTATCGCGGACTTTGAGCGCGGCGACCGAATCAAGAAATTCCGTAACGAATATAAACCTAACCTCCCCCACTCCGACCGGCACAGCGAAGTTAACGATCCTAGCGAAAAATACTAGAACTAAATTCAAAGAGGTTACACAGGTTGCATGTAAATAGGCGTTTACGATTTTATATATATTATTTAGGAGGGTAAAAATAGTACTACCATTATAGTTCTGGCTGTTAATTAGGCTTATTTAAATAGTATTCAGACGATAGCTCAAAGTGTCTTAGATTTCATTATTAATAGAAATGGCATTTCAATAATGACTTTCAACTGCCAAAGTCTAAATAGTCACAAATACAAGATTCAGTTACGAGACAAACAAATGTGTTACTTCTTACCGAAACTTGCATGACGCGTGATAATCCGATTGAAATACCTCATTTCAATTGTATTGTTCAATTCAAACGAGATACTGTTCCAAAAGGTGGGGTAGCTATTTGCCAAAATAATAATAATGTTACTAATATTATGACTCCGAATATTGAAATAAATATTGCACACGTTAGCGATGTTAATGTTAGGCGCCCATTTGTTGGAGATATTTGTGCGTGCTTATGCAAACTTAGAAATGGCCTACACATAGTCATGGTAGCAATTTACATTTCTCCGAATCCAAAATTGGACGAGGTAGAGCATTTTATTCATCGCACTTTACTGGAGTACACTGAAGAAGGGTCGAAAATACTTGGTACAAATGGTAATAAATTTCCACTTATCTTGGCTGGCGATTTCAACATCAACTTCACTGATAAAAATTCAGAGCGGTTGACAACTTTTCTTTCGGAAAAATTGAATTTGAAAATGAATAATGATCCACAAGAATCCACAACAAAATATGGGACCACCATTGACGCGGTATTTTCCAGATATTTAGAGGATATCAAGTCTCAAACTTATGTTTCTTATTTCAGTTACCATAAACCTATAGTTACAATGATAAAAATTCCTGAATAACCTACATGTATTGTAAGATAATAAAAATATTTTAAACAATATTAACTTCTCATTTATTCAATAAAAGAAAAAGAAAAAACATTGTTTTCTTATCGGTCACCACGCTCAAAAAGTGTAACTTGAATTAATATCAAAGAAAAAACTTGAATTAATATCAAAGAAAAAAAAATATTGCATAAATATTATAATTGCATAAGTTGATAAAAAATGCTATGCAATAGCTTTACCGCGGCAGTCCCCGAGTGCCACACATCTATTTTTTTTTTTTTTTTGTGCCTATGTTACTCATATACTCATATCTCCGCCAATTGTCAACCGATTTTGAAAAAAAAATTTTCATAGGTATTAGACCTTTTTTAACCGACTTCAAAAAAAAGGAGGAGGTTCTCTATTCGACTGAATTTTTTTTTGTGCCTATGTTACCTCATATCTCCGCCAATTGTCAACCGATTTTGAAAAATTTGTTTGCGTTGGGTCCAGTCTAGCTTCCGATTGGTCCCATTTTTTTTTTCGTTTTTTTTCCATAGGTATTAGACCTTTTTTTTTAGGTTTGTTCAGGACTAACTTCTTTGTTTATGAACCGATTTCAATGATTCTTTTTTTATTGGAAAGGGGTATCTTAGGGATGGTGCAATATTAATTTGGTCAAGTTCTGACGATAGGATCACTATTAATAACATCACTAAAAAGAGAAAAATAAAAATAATTTTTAAGAAAAAAATAAAAACCGACTTCAAAAAATTAAATGCAACAAATAAAATACACTAAAAGGTATAAAATGATTATTATCTTATTTAGTTACAACTAAACGACGAAATATTGACATGAAATTGCTTTTTGAAGTTGGTGCCAAACATATACCTTTTATGAATCGCACTCGACGGATCTTACTTAGTACGTTTGGAGGGTATGCTCGCTTATAGGTATAGTTTGTTTGGTACCGACTTCAAAAAGTAATTTCATGTTAATATTTCGTCGTTTAGTTGTAACTAAATAAGATAATAATTATTTTATACCTTTTAGTGTATTTTATTTGTTGCATTTAATTTTTTTGAAGTCAGTTTTATTTTTTCTTAAAAATTATTTTGAAAGAAAAACTGCTATTTTTAGTAAATAATTGCAGTTTTTTATAATGTTTCGTCAACTTTACCGATCTTCTTCAGGGCTTCTACAATTATAAGAACATTATTAATATCAAATTACAAAAATTCAATTCCAATTCCAGAACAAACATGTATTAATAGTTTACCCACATTTAATACATGTTTGTTCTGGAATTGTAATTGTATTTTTGTAATTTGATATTAATAATGTTCTTATAATTGTAGAACCCTGAAGAAGTCGGCAAAGTCGATGAAACTTTGGCTGGTAAATAAAAAAGTCTCACATAAAAACTTGTCCTTATTTTCCTATTATAAACTTTCAAATTAATACAAATTATGGACGGAAATGATAATAATTCTTTAGAAATAAATTTAGTTACAAATTTAATAGAAATGGAAGCATTTAAATATTGGCGGCTAATTCCTGAAATCACTATTGCTAATTGACTAGAAATTCGAAATTAAATCTAACTTGTAAAATGAGTTTGATTGAAAATTAATTCGATAAATAATTTATTATCAAGTTTAATTGGATTTTAAGTTGGTAAACAAGCAAGGTTGTTTATTAGGTTTATTCCACAGAGTTAACAGGAGGAGAGGCTTGGAGCTTTATTCTTTTATCTATGACTGAGATTGTGGTGGCGTGTCACCAGGGGGCGGAAGGGGCGTGCAGCCAGGTGGCGGAAGGGGAGTGCAGCCTGCCGCCATTTTGGAAAACCCAGTCAAACAATTGAGTCTTTTATGGAAAGAATTATAAAAAATATTTTTAAAGTATTTTCATTAGTAATTATTTAACAAAAATTTTTTTGCTTATAAATAAAATGTTTATCTATCCAATAAATAAATATATAATTTTACATAAAAACATCCTTTAAATAAAAATAAATAAATAAAATAAAAATTATTCGGTTGTGGTTATTTTTTTTTAATTCTTTTATAAGGGTAGATATATATATATATATATATATATATATATATATATTCTAAATAATAACTATTGAAAAATCAATTATGAATAATTTTTAATTATAATTAAAATGTTTTCTATAAACATCTTAAAATGTCCCACCAAGAACCAACACCAAACCCCTTAAAAATTATCAATAAATATCTATTCGAATTTGAAATTTTTTGCATATACTATGTGAATTTTCTAATTCTTTATAGGTATATAGGTCTAAATAAATATCAATAAAAATAAATAATAAATATTTTTCAATAACGTTTGGTTTTAATACAATAAAAAACAATATAATATTTAATTTAAAAATTTTATTCCATTTTTTTACACAAAATTTTGATTTCAAAAATTAAAAATATTACCATTAAAATACTTAATAATAATTTTAAAACTTTAACCTTCGAATGAATCACTTCCTTCTCAAGTCTATTTTTACAATTATATCAAATTTCTTATAATTTCCCTGAAAAATATTTATTTTATTAAAATATTGTCTAATCATCTGGTGGTCTATTATTGTACGGCGAGCAATATAATGCAATCTAATATCAAAATATTTTTCAATGATAGATTTTATCAATAAAGAAATATGATTTTCTAACGGATGTTGGCCAAATGTGTTAATTCGATAAATAAATTTTTACTATCTATGAAATTCCGTAGAGTAGTACCTACTGGTTAGTGAAAAGGCCGTGAATTTTTTAAAAGACAATTATCTATGCTTTCGTGAAGTGCCTGTTTCATGACTTTTTCCACAATTTTCGCATATATATATATTACATCAGGGAGGGATTAGTTAACCCTCCTCGATTTTTAATTTTTATTAACCCACTTTTGATTTCAGCTTCTAATGCGTTGGAACACTCGTCACAAGCTACTTTTGGTTTGATACTTTTGACGATTGCTCCAGCTATATAGGCTATAATTTCTTTTGTATATGTATTTAAAATTTGAGGGGAAAAACATATGAATGATCATCGGGAAAGTGAGTTATCTCATTATGATCTTCATATCTATAGCCCCGTAGGTTACACAGCAAACCATTTTTTAATTAAGGTAGTTGTCCCGCCAAATGGGTTTTCTTAGGATTTTTTTTGAAATTTAGATAGATTATTATTTAAATACTTCTGCATCGATTGGTGGCAAAACGAAATTTATGAACAATATAGTTCCGGAGATATCAAATTTCAAAAATAGAGTTGCATATTGCACTATACGGGATATCGGAAAATTTACATACATATTTAATTATAATTAAGAAACCCTTCTTAGCATTTTTATAAAAAACTAAACCAACATTAAACAATAACCGATACATATTTTAAGACAATTTTGATTCATAGTTACAATACAGTTTCTGAGATAATAATGAATAAATAATGAAAAATGTATAAAAAAAATGTACACTAAAAACAATTTAGCATCAGCGCATTTATTTAACCAGCGAACGATGTATAAAGTGTGCATGCGCTAGATTTTTCAAAATTATAATTTTCATAAGGTGTAACGTAGGCGTTGATTACATTTGTTAAAAAATAACAAAACGATTTTTATAGAAATTTAAAATGTATTTTATTTGTCATTTTAATATAAAAATATTCAATCTCTTACAATGGTGCCAGATTTGTCAAACTAGCACGGGATTAGCTAGAATCGGTACATAAATAGCAAAAAGTTTTGGGCTTATGAATTATGAATTCTTATTGACTGTTCTATATACTTCTACATTAACTTTTTGCTAGTGTTGTCGCGAAACAACTACCTACTTTAAATTCACTTATAATCGTATCAACAGAATGATGTCTGTTGGTTATCCAATATGGCGCTGTGCTCAGGTAGAGAGCTTCACTTATTTACCGTAATCTGAGCATGTTATTAACTCTTTTTTATGCGCTCCTTCAAGGGAGGGCAAAAGGAGTAGTGGACAGGAATGACGTAATCGCCAATATGGCCTCTTTCATGTTTCCACGTTCTCGAAAAACGTTCATTTGATTTCCTTGCATGTTTCGTGTCTCTTGATTTCAAGTCGATTTCTCGTAAACGTCCAAATTGTATCCTTTAAACCTGTTCGACATCCTAATTGAACCTTTTGATTATTTTTTCTGCTAGTAAATCAGAAAAGCATCATGAGTGTTGATACTTATGTTCCCAATTCGCAAACGCTAACCTTTCTCGACACGGAGGATGGCGATTTGATCGGAGCCGACACGCAAGGCTCCGAGTTCGATTTTACTGATTTCACCATTCCTTCGCAAAGCCAAACACAAGCTTCTCAAATTGACCCTACGGTCCATAATCTGCCAGGACAAATTCTAGTTGGGAGTAAGGTAAGCTTACACCTCCCACCCCTCCTTCCCTTCATTCGCTAGCAACATTTTATTCAATTTAAATTGTTGCAATTTTTTTTTTATTTTAATCAGATTACCACAAACTCAGAGAAATCTAATCCAGAACAAGAATTAAATCAAGTAAATAAAAATCTTGGCGAATTGCAATTTGAAGAAGATGACGAAGAAGGATATTATAGCAAAGTATTAGTTTTGTGATTGTTTTATTTATTTTTTTCTAATAATAATATATCATTTAAAAAAATGGTATTTTTCTTTTCTAATAATACAGGATTTACCCGAATATGCTTGTAAATATTGTGGTATTCATGATCCAAGTTGTGTCATCATGTGTAATATTTGCAAGAAATGGTTTTGCAATGGTAGAGGAAACACGTCTGGGTCTCATATCATAAATCATCTTGTCCGTGCTAAACATAAGGTGATTATCCAATTATTATAGGTTGCATTCATTTATCTTTAAATATCTAATTAAACTAAGTATAATCCAAAATATCCTGTGTCTTAACCAAACTATACATTTTCTAAGTGTTTTATACAATAAGTAAGCTAGATATTTTGTTCTGTTTTTAACTACAAATTATTTAATAAAAAAATCGAAATAGTAATGAAAATATTATTAACTAATAAGATTTGAGTAATTTTTGGAGACGGACTGATAAGGGAAATTGAGTGGATATCGATGAGGCAGTCCAAAAAAAGATGATAATGTATTCTTTTTATTCATAAAACCGACGTTTCGGAGGCTATTCCCTCCTTCTTCAGGGTTTTGAAAAGTCAGTGAAGGAAATCCAATGCGATATTGTCCTCTGTCTCCTCTTTCAGTGGCAGTAATAATAATATATCCTATTTCATCCTCAGCAGAATTATAATGTAGTAATATTCATCCCATAATCCTATTTCATTCTCAGCAGAATTATAATAATAATAATATTACTACATTATAATTCTGCTGAGAATGAAATAGGATTATGAGATAATATTACTACATTATAATTCTGCTGAGAATGAAATACGATATATTATTATTACTCCCATTGAAGGAGGAGACAGAGGACAGTGTCGCATTGGATTTCCTAGATAGATAGTGTAAATTATCATCCTTTTTTTGGACTGCCTCATCGATATCCACTCAATTATTAACTAAAATCTCGTATCTAGACACACTGGTCAGCCAAGTTCGGAAAAACGGGCGACGCACCGGCCATATGTATATTTACACGAACCATTTCTAGCTACTTTCGACCCACATAACTCAAAAACTATTAGACCTAACTCTTGAAATTTTGCAAGCCTAATAAGGCCCACTGGAACACCTAGAATCCCATATTTAATGAATAAATCTATTATAGTTCTTAAGTTATTAAGCTCTGAAAACTGCCATTTTTAACACTCACTGACTGACTGAATCATTAACTCATATATCAAAAAGTACTTCCGCTGATCTAAGAATGCTGAAATTTGGCATACTGGTAGAGTTTGTGCTACAATTAAAGGAAAAAATCGAAAAAGTGAAACTTCACTTTTTCAGGACTTAAAATGAAGGGGTGAAATTTAATATAGGCTTAATTAACATATAGTGAAAATACAATCAAGCTAGAATGCTAAAATTTGGCATACTGGTAAAGCCTGGAACATTAATAAAGGTGGAAATTGAAAAACCAAAACTTTGTCATCTTCGGGGCCCTAAATGCAGTGGTGAAATTTATGAAAAAAACGACCGGGTTTTTAACAGATATTTTATGAGGAATATTTAATAATTATTAATATAAATGTTTAAATATAATTATTTAGATAAATTAAAGGATATAAAATAACGTTTAGGTTGGTTTATAGTGAAACATATTAAACATAGGAATTATTTGACGGATTATAGTGGTGTTTAATATCAAAGAACGTAACAAATTTTCTTTTAAATCAATTGAAGAAGTTTGTACATTCCTATATAGCTATGATTTAAGCAACTGCTATGGATCTTGGTACCCGTTAAGATCTCAACTCTTTTGTCGGCGAAGTCGTTGGTACCGAACTTGGCCCCTTTTTCACATTTATGTTTTTGGTCAGATATATATATATATATGAGACTAGTTTCGAAGGCCATGCTTTCATCACTAGGCTGATTTTAAATATTATAATAGAGTTTTTATTTTAGTATTAATTACTAAATGAATACCTGTTCAGATTCGAATAGAGCTAATTAACATACTAAATAAAAATTAATTATAATATTTATAATTGAAAAGATCAAAGAGGCTGTCCTCTGCTTGATTCAAATAAACATACACACATTAAAAAGACTAATGATCAAAGACAAACCTTCGAAACTATATTCTCAAACAAATACATTACATATATATATATATGTTTATTTGCATCAAGCAGAAGACAACCTCTTTGCCTTCTCTTTATAATATTTATAATTGAACTCAAAATAAAGGCAAAGTCTTTAAAACAATAGTCTCGAATATTTTTTTTTCTATTTTTAATGTTATTGATGCAAGAAGGTGTAGTCCATGGTAGAAAACCAAAAAGGACAATAGAAAGATATATTGTATTATAGTGAAAGAAATAATATATATCTCCATGTTTATATAAGTTTATATTTATTTATGTCAAGCAGAATTAAAAAAATTTTGTTTTGTCGAGAGTAGCAGAGTTGTTGATTCACGAAGAGAACAAACTCATTGATTCATTCTTATAAAACATAATTCAAATTAAATTATTCTATTTCTTTTATTAACAACCCAATGCCTAAAAAAATCATTCATTAATTACTCGCTTGAAACTGGAAAATGTTGAAAAGTGAAATCGCAGGACCTATCACCCAAGTTATAATTACTTACATTATTTATCAGAACATAATGTAATTATAATAATAAATAAATAATTATTAATATTTATAATTAGCCTAGTGCATGGCTATTCAACTTTAGGTAGTCCAAGGACCGCATTAAAAAATTTATTCAGGGATCTCATCTGTAAAGTTCGTAACATGATAGTTTTTAATTTTATAAATTGTAGGGTTTATTTAATCACACAAATTAAACAAATAGAGTAATTTCAGTTAATTAACACTATTTATAATATTTCATAGATTTACTAGACAGTTTCGGTCACCACTGGTAGACCATCTTCAGTAGGGTGGTCCTTATTTTGGGTATTTTAAAATTTTTACGCTGACAGAGGCTCATATGGTTCTAAATAAATAAATAAAAATATTCCCCAAGTTTCAAGTCTCTATCTCAATTTTAATCTGTGCTTCACAGCGATGTAAGTTTCTCATCTAAATAACATGGGGTTTTTAGCATTGAACGATCAAGTTTTTATTCCGGCCAAAGTAATGGTTCAAAAAATTTGAAACTCTGTAGACTTTATCCTTAGAATAGTATCCCTCAGAATTTTTACAGATTTTTAGCTATTATAATTTTGGAGTCTCTAACTTACTAACACTATGATATAGTAGTATTTTATCTAGCTGTAACTCCAAAATTATAATAGCTAAAAAGCTGTAAAAATTTTTAGGGATAGCTACTATTATAAGGATTAAGTCTAGAGTTTCAAATTTTTTGGACCATTGCTTTGGCCCGAATAAAAATTGATATTTCAATGCCAGATTAGTTGGGAAACTTACATCGCTGTGCGGCACAGGTTAAAATTGAGATAGAGACTTGATACTTAAGGGAATTTTTTTTTTATTTATTTCAAGCCATATGAGCCTCTAGGAACGTAAAAATTCGAAAATACCCAAAATAAGAACCACTCTACTCATCATATATTGTAAAATGTTCCATGTTTCTTTGAGGACAATTTTTTTTTTTTTTTATGTTAAAAAACTTGTTAGAATGTAGATTGTATCAATATTATAAAAAAAATGTAAAATAATACTATAGAAGATTTGATATTTTATTTTTTTTGAATAAACAAAATAAGCGATATGAAGTCTATAGTTGATTTTAAAAATGTTATATAAGCATAAATAAACAAAAATTGTTTATTATTCATTTTTATTCAAAAAAGATGAATAAAAATGAATAATAGTCTATTTTTGTTTATTTATCCTTGAGGAATAACAAGTAACTTTGAGCTACACAATATCCTCACATATTTCCTTTTGAAAGTCGTTTCTCTTCATTTTAGATGTTGTAACTAAAAATTAAGATAGTAACGTCTATTTAAAAAAAAAATCTCCCCTGAATACTTTATTTCAGTTCTTTTTTTTATTTATTTCAAAATTTCAAAATACCGCTTTAGCAATTTTGATAAAAAACAAATGAGTGAAGACAAGGACTACAAAAAAGCTTCTAATAAATCAACGGCTTAACAATTTGCTGTATCAATTTTTGGTCATATCCGAGGGGTAAACCGCGACCTAATATCATGTACACCTACTTCCACTTTCACTTTCATTTACAAGTAGAAGAAAATAGATAAAGGGACATTATCTAATGAATTCCAAAATAATTTCACATAATTCCAAAGACAGTGTACACCTAATTCCAATCGCGGTTCACCCCTCGGTCATATCTATCGTTATTGCCCTTCACGAAGGGTTCAAACCCTTTTTTGTGCCATAGAAACAATTGTTATTCTCCTTACCTGCGTAATCCGTTGAAATCCCCTTATAATTCTCTTCTATCATATTATGTACTTCGCCTATTCTTCATTGTCTAAAAATTTTCCCTTTTCTTTTGAATTTCATTTATTCTTCAAGAAGAAAAATAGCTCTAGAATAAATATATTTTCAAATTTTATTATTTAATTTAAAATAAAAGAAATGATTTTTCTTAAAAATGTACTCAATAAAAATAACGTTTTACAATAGTTTTTCTTTAAATTTAATTTAAATAAGATATTTATTCAAATAAATAAATTATATTTTAAAAAAATAAAAAACATGCTTCTAAAAAGTACAAAATAATGTAATCAGAAAGTTTGGGGCTCAGAATCTTTTAATTATTTTCGGCAAAGTGCCTCACGCTTTTTGATTAAGTATTTCATTATTTTCTACTTTTTAGAAGCATGTTTTGTAGTTTTTTTAAAATATAATTTATTTTTTTACTTTTTAGTCTAAATTATTTTTATAGAGAAAAGTTTGCGGAATTTAACATAGTGAAATGTAATTTAATATTTTTTTATAATTTCGTTTAAATTGAGTAATTGAATTTTTAAAGATAAATGCTTATGGAATTTAACAGAATAAAATCTAAATTTGATTGATAGCGTTTTTCTTTAGGAGACGGACTGGTATAAATATGTAATTGGATGTTGATGAAGGCAGTCCACGGTGGTTGTAAAAAATAAGACTATAATGGTTTTATTATTTTACATTTGTTTGTTAAACCGACGTTTCGGAGATTTATTCTCTCCTTCAATTGCTTTTTTCTATTCTAGATGAAAAAATTTTATAATGTTTTTTTGGCATTGTCAAAGGAGACATGAAGTAATTATGATTTGAACTACTTTCATTGACTTTTTGTTACCCTGAAGAAGGAGAGAATAAATCTCCTAAACGTCGGTTTAACAAATAAATGTAAAATAATAAAACCATTATAGTCTTATTTTTTGAAACCACCGTGGACTGCCTTCATCAACATCCAATTTCTAAATTTGATATTTTTTTTATAATTTCTTTTAAATTGAGTAATTGAATTTTTAAAGATAAATGTTTATGGAATTTAATAGAATAAAATCTAAATTTGATATTTTTTTATAATTTCTTTTAAATTGAGTAATTGAATTTTTAAAGATAAATGTTTATGGAATTTAATAGAATAAAATCTAAATTTGATATTTTTTTATAATTTCTTTTAAATTGAGTAATTGAATTTTTAAAGATAAATGTTTATGGAATTTAATAGAATAAAATCTAAATTTGATATTTTTTTATAATTTCTTTTAAATTGAGTAATTGAATTTTTAAAGATAAATGTTTATGGAATTTAATAGAATAAAATCTAAATTTGATATTTTTTTATAATTTCTTTTAAATTGAGTAATTGAATTTTTAAAGATAAATGTTTATGGAATTTATTAGAATAAAATCTAAATTTGATATTTTTTTATAATTTCTTTTAAATTGAGTAATTGAATTTTTAAAGATAAATGTTTATGGAATTTAATAGAATAAAATCTAAATTTGATATTTTTTTATAATTTCTTTTAAATTGAGTAAGTGAATTTTTAAAGTTAAATGTTTGGGGAATTTAACAGAATGAAATGTTAATTTCATATGAATAAAAAGATAGTATAAATCAGCTATTCTCAACCACTGGTCCGCGGACAATTTTTCTATCCGCGAAAAAAACTTATAAAAAAAAAAAAAAAAAAATAGTAATAACTAAATTTTAATTTATAAAATTACGAAATATAAATATCTTAAACTAATTTTAATTCTATGTAATTTATGATTAGTACGTCATTGAAGAAAAATTCCCGAAATGCTTACAAGTGCGCACAGACACCGGCTGGCTCTCTATCGCCGTTATTTTTATTATCATTTACTTACAATAATATTTAAATGTAAAGATATGTAATTATATATACATATGAAAATTAAGTATTATAAAGCTTTAACAAAAATCACAGAAAATTATAAAAAAAATCACAAACTCATGGACATAGTAACACAACAAAAAATATCACTCTTATGATTACTAAAAAATTAAATCAAAAGCATTTACAAAAAATATAATTTGTTGTTAGTTTGTAATAATAATTATTAATAAATAACAAACCCTTGACAAAAATTACAACAAAAAATGTCAGAAATTATAAAAAAAAATCACAAAATCATTGCATATGAACACAACAATATAATCCAACATGTGATACTACACTAATAATTAAATATCTATAATTTTTATATTGGCATGTATTGTTAATGAGAAGATTGCTGCTGCTCTTCTTCAATCAACTTTTCAATTGTGGGTTCTAAATTAGTCAAGCTAAGTAGGAGCGGTAAAATAACCGAAAGACGATTTCTAAATTTATTTTTTATTATCGTCATAGATGAAAATCCTGCTTCACATAAATATGTAGTTGCGAAGGGGACTAACATTTTCATTGCTTTCTCGTATAGAAATGGATATTCATTTTTCAATTTGATCCAAAATTTGTCTATAGATGAAATGTTGAAAAACTGGCTTTTAACATAATATCTGTACTAATCTCAAGGAGGGACTCATATTCTCTATCACTTAAATTTAGATTTTAATCAGGTTTTTAGAATTAAAGGCGGAAGTAGAAATATTTTTAAGAGAGAAAAATAATCCTTTAAGTATGCATTTGTCTGATGTAGAATGGGTTGCAAAACTAGCATATTTAAGTGATATATTTTCATATATCAACGATTTAAATTTGAGTTTACAAGGAACTTCTATAAATGCGTTTCATTTATTTAACAAAATAGATGGATTTAAAAAAAAAAAAAAAATTGGTGGATAAAGTAAATAACAATAATATTAAAATGAAAGTTTTTGCCGAGAGTAGCAGAATTTTTATATATTGAAGGAGACAATAAAAGAGTTTGTCTTCTGCTGGAATTATAAATTTTATTTTATATTATACTATAGTCTCGTTATAAATAAATAAAATTTATAATTTCAGCAGAAGACACACTCTTTTATTGTCTCCTTCAACAATAATATTGATGTATTTAATAATTATTTTGATTTTGTTAATTTGCAACAAGATTTAAACTTATCAAAATTAAATATAATCATTGGGCATCACTTACAATCTTTAAAAAATAGTTTCGAAAAATATTTCCCATCTGAAAAAACCACGTGTGAAAGAAATGTGTGGATAACAAACCCTACCATATGACAGTAGTAAGTTAAATTTAAGTGACAGAGAATATGAGATCCTTGAGATTAGTACAGATATTATGTTAAAAGCTAGTTTTTCAACATTTCATCTATAGATAAATTTTGGATCAAATTGAAAAATGAATATCCATTTTATATACTTAATTTTTATATGTATATATAATTACATATCTTTACATTTAAATATTATTGTAAGTAAATGATAATAAAAATGTTACAATTATCTTATGTAGTGGTTCTTTAATACCTAGTAAAATTTTGTTGTTAAAAAATATCACTGGTCCGCGAATTTTTTTTACAAATTTTACTGGTCCGCGGGCCAAAAAAGGTTGAGAAACGCTGGTATAAATTATATTTTTTTTTTTTGACTGCCTCATCAATATTCACCCAATATATAGAGAAATGTTTGCTGAATTTAAGAGGCTTTATTTCTAATAAATTAATTTTACTATTTTAAAAGAGAAAGAATTTAATCAATCTTTTTCGGACAAATTCTAAGATTTTAGTAGAAATATTATTAAATTGCGATATCAGAGGGGATTCATCCCCCCAGGAGTCGAACCTGAGAACTAACACGCTATCCGGGCAGTCAGCTCACACCCTCGAGACAAAAACCTCTCTCTGATATCGCAATTTAATAATATTTCTACTAAAATCTTAGAATTTGTCCGAAAAAGATTGATTAAATTCTTTCTTTTTAAAATACATCTTGGTTAATCTGAACCCGAGACCCGAGCTGATTTTTTGAAAAACTACCAACTATTTTCAAAAAAAAAAAAAAAGATGCTCAAAACTTTAATTATAATTTTACTATTATAATTTACACAAATAAAATCTTTATTTATAAATACACTATTCAAAATAATTTCATTGTTTACTAAATATTTTCTCTTTTCATTAGGAAGTTACTCTTCACAAAGATGGCCCTTTAGGCGAAACAATTCTGGAGTGTTATTCGTGTGGAGTTCGGAACGTTTTTGTTTTGGGATTTATTCCTGCTAAAGCTGATTCAGTTGTTGTTCTTCTTTGTCGGCAACCATGTGCTGCACAAAATTCTCTTAAAGATATGAATTGGTAAGTATATTCAAATAATATATTTTTATTTTGAAATGACTTTGGAAAATATAGCCTTAATTATTGGACCATTGTCATCAAGAGGTATATTTGAAATATATAAATAAAAGATATGATTAATATTAATAATAATAGATAAATTTATCATCTATTCTCTATTCATTCTGAAGGAGGTTCGATGATGCCAGAGGAGAGTCACAGGGGTGCGGGGGTACCCTATGCTTTATCATAGGGTGACGCCATCAGTAACATAACTAAATGTCCAAAACATAACATTCTCCAACACTATAAATATAATTGTTACGTTAGTTGTTTCGCGACAATACTAGCAAAAAGTTAATGTTAGAGTATATAGAACATACAATAAGGATTCATAATTCATAAACCCAAAACTTTTTGCTGTTTATGTACCGATTTTAGCCAATCCCGTGCCCATTTGACAAATCTGGCACCATTGTAAGAGATTGAATATTTTTATATTAAAATGACAGATAAAATACATTTTAAACGTTTTTTTTTTACATTTTTTACGTTTTATTTCTATAAAAATCGTTTTGTTATTTTTTAACAAATGTAATCAACACTTACGTTACACCTAATGAAAATTATAATTTTGAAAAAATCTAGCGCATGCGCGCTTTATACATCTTTCGCTGGTTAAATAAATTCGCTGTTTTTTTTACACATTTTTCATTATTTATTCATTATTATCTCAGAAACATTGTTGTAACTATGAATCAAAATTGTCTTACAATATGTATTGGTTATTGTTTAATGTTGGTTTAGTTTTTTATAAAAATGGTAAGAAGGGTTTCTTAATTATAATTAAATATGTATGCAAATTTTCCGATATCCCGTATAGTGCAATGTATAAGAGTCTGAAAAACTCTATTTTTGAAATTTAATATCTCCGGAACTATAGTTCCTATATTGTTCATAAATTTCGTTTTGCCACCAATCGATACAGAAGTATTTAAATAATATTCTGTCTAAATTTCAAAAAAATCCTAAGAAAACCCATTTGGCGGAACAACTACCTTAACTGTTTCTTGTCCATCTTAAACCTGTTAGAGAAAAGCCCCCCAAATTCATCGTTGATATTTGTGGTCAATAGTAGATCAAAAAGGGATAGAAATGGTGCTGAAGTGAAAGTCTCTGTCAAGTTTTCAAAAGCTATTGACTGGGAGCAAGGGCGGATTCACGGGGGGGGGGTCGCCCCCCCTCTAGCGAGAAGCGAGATTTTAAAATCGCCCCTTTTTTGTAAATAAACATTAATTAATTGAATTTCATACTAAAATAAAAATATTGTTATATTCTATATAGCGATGAGAATTTTTTTTAATTTCGCCCCCCCCCCCCCCCCATAAAAAATTCCTGGATCCGCCCTTGACTGGGAGTCACTCCATTTCCATCTGATATTCTTTTTGAGAAGACGGGTAAAAGGCTTAGGTGTATGTCGGTTGGTAAACTCTTTGTCAACGTTTAAAAAGAGTTTACCAACGACATACAACTGGCCCTAAGAGAGAGAGAGAGAATAGAACTACCGAGGAGATGATTTGAATGAATTTCTGGTTTAAGCCTGCTATAGCTAGAAATCTTCGAAGATTTTTTTGATTATGTGTCGTAGGGAACTGGGTGATTGAAGTTATTCTTCGTCTCAAGCGCTGTTTGATGATGGGCTGTTTTTGGAGCTGGCAACGGTTAATCACTCAATCAATTAATCTGGAAAATGTTTAGCTTCACGCCTAGATATTAGATAACATTGTGTCTTAACTTAATTAAAATGAATTATACTTTGTTAGTTTTATTTTTCAAGAGAGTTGTTAAAGCTATGAGATTGAAGAACAACACTTTTTCTACTGTTATTATTTCGGAATAAGGAATCACTGTGAAGTGTGCTATCGTCGGCTTACCAGTAAATGAATTCAGAACTCATTTGGATTCAGGGATCCTCAAAACATGTATTTTGTGTAAAAACTTTGAGTTTTCGGGTCAAATGCAAAATTTATATCTAAAAGTAAAAATTGATATTTAAATACTACTAATTTCTACTGAAATGTAATGATATATTTATATTTATAGGGATCAAGAACAATGGAAACCATTAATTGCAGATAGATGTTTCTTAACGTGGCTCGTAAAAAGCCCACATGAAAATGATCAACTTAGAGCACGTCAAATCACAGCTCAACAAATTAATAAATTGGAAGAACTTTGGAAGGATAACAGTGACGCAACTTTCCAAGATTTGGAAAAACCCGGAGTTGATGAAGAACCACAACAAGTACTCTTAAGGTAAGCGATTTATCTATATTTTAAAAATAAGAAAGTTGATTTAAAATTTGTTGTCATTTTCAAAATAATTGTATCAATTATTTATCAAATAAAATAAAATAATATTCTCCAAGGATTAAAACCTTTTATGCTTACCAGTAGGGGTTAGAATGGGAAATCCAGGCAATAATAACTCGAGATTGAGAATGTTAAATTTAATCCTTCGATTTATACTACTTATTACTGAACAGGGCTTCTGTGCTGTTGGGCCTAATGGTATTCAAACAATTATTTTAAATAACTTTACTGAACATTATAAACCTTTAACAATACTTTTTAATATTTCATTAACTATCGGAGCTCATACTGAGTAATGGAAATTTAGTTTTATAAGGCCTCTTCTTAGAAATTGGATTTCCATTTTAAACAAAAAAAAAACTTTGTAAACGTAGTCCCTTACTCCCAAAATATTTGAAAAACATTTTTTTTTTGTTTTGTTTTTTATTATTATTATTGTTTATATGACCTCCACATCTTCTCTAATAACTTATAAAATATATGATCATATTGAGTAGTGTGACACAACGTAACAGTGGCGTAAAACCACCTTTGTATAGGTACTATATTATACTCAGGGAATAAAATATCATAATTGAAAAATAAAACACCAAATAAACAAATAAAAATTTAAAAAATGGAGGCAATTTATCACTGGAGTAACGAAATCGACAAGTTGGCCGTGTTTATTTACCTAATGCATTTCAAAATAAAAGACAACACCTCGGACGTCCAGAAGAGAAATTTTGAAACTGTCTCAGTCCACGCGTAGCACTCTTAAGGCCGACACCTGAATTTGGGACTGCCAGACACCACTGAGAGCCCTAATAAAGATCTTTTTTCCTTTTAAGAAGAGAGTTTGAGGATTTGACATACTTCAGCATATTTTGAACCTCCAGGGGGAAATTTTCAAGCTATTCATATTTTTAATTAAATTTTAAAAAAATCACTAATCTTGTCTTGAAAATTCGTTGGATTCTTGCTCTTCTGATTAAGTGATTATTTTATTTTTTTTATTAACTTATCTCGAGAATTATTTAGATTCGTCCGGTCAAATAATTTTTTTATAAAAAGTAGGGTCAATCCATTTCAAATCACCCAGGTGATGTTGCTCGTGATTTTATATTTTCCTGATTTTTTTATCAAGAGTTCCCTATAGGTAGACAGTCACAAAACCGTACTTGAAAAAAATTTATATGCCATAGTTTTTTTTTGGCAGCCATTTTAAAATGGTGGTTGGGCATATTTTAATGAAAAACGTGGTTTGCGGAAAGTTTAATTTCCAAGCTATTTTTAAAGATAGCAGAATAATTCAAAAACCAGTGTATTCAGCATGAAATGAACTTCAGGTATACATTATTTTAATTTTTCTATCATGAAAGAGAATCAGTCAAACTATTCCTGTAAAAACTCGGAAAAAATGTATAAATCGTTACTTTTTAAATCCATAAATTTTTATGAAGAAAAAGAGACTCACTAGATACTGCTCTGACTCGAACCCCACGAATCCGGGTGGAGGCAGAGAGTATGGTGGAGGATTAAAATTTGTAGACCTCCACCCATTAGAAAGTACATATATAAATAGAAAAAAAGTTTCGCTGACAAAGCTGTTGGCCTGAGTGATGTTACGTCGTTATGACGCGCCAGCCCGAAAAGGAGCTATACGAACCCAACCTAGCCGAACTGAATATATATTAACCGAACCTTAGTCGTTTGCACATATTCGGTTCTATTACGTGGTTTGATTTAATAAAAATATTGTAAATAATATTAATAATATTAAATGAATTTAACTTTAAAGGACATCATAGATATTAGTTGAAATATTTTTACATTGCATATCAGAGAGGTTCGTCCCCTTAGGAATCGAACCCAAGCGCTAACTAAGCTTGCCGGGCCAGTAGCCAAACCCTTAAGACAAATCTCTCTCTGACATGCAACATATATAAGTATTATAGCTATAGATTTTTCACTCCGTTCAACTCAAAGGGAATAGTGAAAATTCCTACTAAACTGAAAAAGAATTTTCACTATTCCCTTTGAGTTGAACGGAGTGAAAAATCTATAGCTATAATACTTATATATGTTGCATGTCAGAGAGAGATTTGTCTTAAGGGTTTGGCTACTGGCCCGGCAAGCTTAGTTAGCGCTTGGGTTCGATTCCTAAGGGGACGAACCTCTCTGATATGCAATGTAAAAATATTTCAACTAATATCTATGATGTCCTTTAAAGTTAAATTCATTTAATAATATTATATACTGGGTTGATTTTTGAAATAATTTCCATCTTTTTTCAAAAAAAGACACCCAAAAAGATACTTAAATCTTTGTTTTCACTGTAATATTAATAATATTTATTATATTATTATAATATTAATAATTACATTAATATTGATCTACTGCACTTTTAATTAAAAACCGATTAGACGGAAACAAATTATATTTTTAAATCTCCGGGTCAATATTCGTTCAGTGCTGCTCCCTCTGAGCGGTCCAATAACTAACTTATGGGTGGGAGAGGTGAGCAGAGAAATTTTCGGTTACAAAAGGAAACTATCAGCTTTACTTTTACCAACTTTTTTATTAGAATTTTAAATTAAAAATAAATATATAGCTTTCAACTCAAAATAAAGTAAAAAATGTTACCGCGCATCTTTCGCTACTTCACAAATAAGTAAATAAATACAGGGTATATATGAGCCATTTATTTTGTAAGTGGCGTAAGTCAAATTTAAAACAAAAAAATAAGTTAATTTGAGTTTCAGTTAGACATAGATGTCTTCTTTTCATATTTATAATATCTCAGTCAATGGAGTACAGTATCCTCATGAATTCGTCAAAATTAAAGTATGGAAATATATATAAATATATAAGTCAATAAATGTCAAGTGCCTAGGGGCCCTGGGTCTCTTAAATCCGCCCCTGTAAATATATGTATTTATAATAATATAAATACAAATATCTCGAAATAACAAACAATGGACTTACGCCACTTTCAAAATAAACGGTTGATATATATATGTTGCAATAAAAACCCGTTTTTAGTAAGAACGCGTTATATACTTTCTATTAAATCTAAATAATTTTCAGGTATGAAGATGGATATCAATATCAAAACATTTTTGGACCTTTAGTTAAACTAGAAGCGGATTATGATAAAAAATTGAAAGAATCTCAAACTCAAGAAAACATTGAAGTACGTTGGGATGTAGGATTGAATAAAAAGATTACAGCCCATTTCACTTTGGCCAAAACAGATGGAGATATAATAAATTTAATCCCTTTTATATTTTATAAAGAAATAATAATATTTTTTTCATTTCTTTATAAAAGTTTGTTTTCCTTTAGATATGAAATTGATGCATGGTGATGAACTCCGTTTGAGATATTTAGGTGAGCTACATAAACCTTGGTCAGGTGTTGGAAATGTTATAAAAATTCCTGATAATTTTGGAGAGGAAGTTGGCATTGAATTGAAAAATAGTGCAAATGCACCAACGGATTGCACTTCGAATTTTGTAGTAGATTTTATTTGGAAATCAACATCATTCGATCGGTATATCTATAAAACTTATTATTTGTCATTCACATTGATTTATCATTTATCTATTTATTTTAAACTCATTTATCAAAACTTTTAGGATGCAAATGGCCTTAAGAAAATTTGCTGTAGATGATAGTTCAGTATCTGTATATATTTATCATCGACTTTTGGGTCATGAAATAGATGATGTTCTATTTCGATGCCATTTGCCTAAACATTACTCAGCACCTAATTTACCAGATTTGAATCGTTCTCAGGTAATATTTTATATGTACAACCGGAATGTTATTAATATTTTATTTTATAATAATTTTTACAAAAGAATAAAATAATACTTGTATTTTTTGATTGCTATAAACTTTTTCCAATAAACTATATTGATATGTGAATACGTTGTTTAGGCTCTTAGTTATAATTTTGCCGAGAGTAGCAGAATTTTTAAATATTGAAGGAGACAATAAAAGAGTGTGTCTTCTGAAATTATAAATGATAAATTAAATTAAAAATTTATAATTCCAGCAGAAGACACACTCTTTTATTGTCTCCTTCAATATATAAAAAATTCTGCTACTCTCGGCAAAATGAAACTTTCAATTTACTTATTTTGATTATTTATGTCCATCGATTAAATTATTAAAGTTGTTATAGGGAAATAAGGACTAAATTTTTTCGTTTTTGAGAAAAAATAAAATAATATGAATGTATATATAGAAAAGAACAAAGAAAGATATTTTTAAGTTTAAAAAAAAAGAAAGAATAATTATAAAAATGACAAATATGCAGGGAAGTTAACTATTTGGTGTGTAAAATGAGTTTTTTATGTATATCAATTTGTTTTTTGAATGTAAATATTGAAATGATTTTTGAAATCAATTTTGTTTTTGATTTGAAATTGTTATAATATGTATTAATTGAGGCCTTATCACTTTTTAGAGCCCTGAAGAAGTCAACAAAGTTGACGAAACGTTCGCAATAAAATATAAATTATCAGCATAAAAGATATAGTCCTTATTTCCCTATAACAACTTTAATAATATTTCAATTTACTACTAGTTACTTGCCTTATGTATATATCATTCAATGATCATTTATATTATGTGCAAGTATTGGATTTCCCTCTCGAAGTCTTCACACGTGAAGGGCTTCTAACTATCTCCATGACTATAAAAGTTAATTTCCATTCTAAGAGAAAGAAAACGTTACCCAACGGGCGGGTTAGGATGTTAGATATTGATATATACTGTATAGCAGCGTTTATAAGTTAATTGTAACATTTTTTATTATCATTTACTTACAATAATATTTAAATGTAAAGATATGTAATTATATATACTATATATGCGGACTAGTAAAATTTCTCCGCGGACCAGCGGTTGAGAATAGCTACTGTATAGTACACTCCATTAGTGCTCACGTCCCAGTCGGCGGTTCTTTCCCCCCTCCCCCCAAATCAGACCAAGTCGGAAATCATTTTCAAGATTCAAATGATTGAGAAAATCTTCTGCCGCCTACTCCGATGACATCAATTGAAGAAATGGCACCTGAACTTGCTGTCCACATCCTATCTAATTTTCTTATTATTTCCCCGAAAATTGAAAAATAGATTTCGTCTGATCTCCCTTGGAATGTCCATATTTCTCCACTGACGAAATCTGCCTCAAGGAAACTTAACTTTCTTTTAGTGGTAATTTCAAGTTCACAAAACTTCTCAACTGCTACAAAGCCCAAATCTGCTTTGTCTCAATCAGTGTCGTCTCCAAACACTCTTGTCACACTAGAAGCAATTCTTTACCCATCATAGGAGTGACTTAGCTCTTTTTTAGTTTCACCATATTAATATCTTTTTTTTTTTTTTCGAGGGGAGGGGAGAATCTTCAAAAAGACCCTCGGCCGTGCCTCAGGGTAGTGTCAGGTTCCTGTCATTTTCAGGGACCTCCCCTTATTTCCCCGTCACCTGGGACCACGGTGTATTACTTCAGGTGACGAGAATATCCCCTTTTCTATCCGGTACTCGGAGCGGCGTTTAACGTTTTTCTTTCATAGGATGTCTTCCCCTGGAGAATGGATTTTAGGAAGGCAGCGACTTTATGCCATCCCTCTCCACTCTCCAGCATGATCAGGACCACGGTCTCTCTATTAAAAACAGCTGACAAATCTTGGCAAAGTCTGTTCCTATGTTCTGCCCATCTCGGACAGTAAAACGCAGTGTGTTCCGCTGTATCCTCCTCAGCGCAGAACCAGAAGACACCATCTTCCTTTTTCCCAATACGGGATAAAAAGGAGCAGAAGCACCCGTGTCCGCTTAGGAATTGTGTGATATAGAAATCCACCTCGCCGTGCCTCCTGTCGAGCCACGCTCCCAAGTTTGGGATCAGGATTCTCGTCCAGGCTGCCTTTTCTGCCCCCGGCTGCTCCCAGTTCTGGATCCAACTCTTTCGGACAGCTTCCTCAGATTCTTGTTTTTTCATTCCCCCTTCAAAGACTCGGCTACGATGCTCTGCCATAAGGTGGATTGGCATCACCCCGGAAATCACCTGTAAGGCTTCTATAGAGACTGTACGATAAGCGCTGCATACCCTAAGTAGGATTTTCCTTTGTTGCACTTCCAGCATAGCTCGGTACGATTTGTATTGTAGGCTTTTACACCATACAGGAGCAGCATACAGCAGTATGGAATGTACTACTACTGCTAGAAGTCTTCTTTTGCTAGCTCTTGGGCCCTTGATGTTAGACATTAGTCCACAAAGAGCCTTCGTTGCCTTTTCCGCTTTTTTTTTTAGCCACCCGTATCACATGATGTTTCATGCTCATGTTCCTTCCGAAGGCCACTCCCAGGTACACAACTGCTTCTTTCGAATGGATGCGAGTTCCACCTATTTCAAGTGTGAGATTAGTGAGCCTCCTACCTCCATATAGTATAAGGAGCTCGGTCTTATCCTCCGCCAGTTGTAAACGCCTTCTCTTTATTTCCGAATGTATCCGTTCTACCGCTGTCTGTGCCTTAACTTCCAGCATCTCTACGGTTTTCGCCTTCACTATAACGGCGGTATCGTCGGCATAGCCTATCACCTCCACGCCATCCAGCATTTCCAACTCTAGGACCTCGTCATATAGCAGATTCCAGAGAAGAGGGCCAAGAACAGACCCCTGAGGAACTCCGCAAGTGACATCAATCGTCCCTCCTCCCGGCATCACAACTATTCTGTCTTCCAAATAACTGCCTATAAGCCGTCTGATATGTCTGCTGACTCCTCTCTTGCTAAGCTGCTCCATGATATTTTTCCAGGGAGCAGAGTTGAAGGCATTTCTAATATCTAGCGTAATTAGAATACAAAGCTCTCTGTTTTGGCTCGCCTTGGTCTTCAACTTTTCCACTTCCTCCACAACCCGCTTCATAGCATGGACGGTCGATTTTCCTTTTCTGAAACCAAATTGTCGTTCCGAGAGCTCCCCTATTTCGATTGTCAGCCTAGCTGCCATCAGGTGCTCCAATGTCTTTACCATTATGTCGAGCAGGCATATTGGGCGAAATTTTCTTTCTTCATCGCTTATTTTCTTTTCTTTTTCAATCAGAGCAAGTTTCGCTTTCTTCCATGTCTTAGGGAATATCCCATCGACGAGAGCCAAGTTCATTGTATCTAATACATTTTTCGGCATTTCTTTAACAACCTCCCTGACAACCTCTGGTATGATTCCGTCGGGTCCGGGGGCCTTATTCATTTTTATTTTCCCTATCGCGACATTTAGTTCCTCCAGCGTAAATAGTGGAATGGCATGCATTTCAATATTATGGTACTCCCATCGTTCAATCTCGTGTGTAGGAAAAAGTTGAGCTACCACTTTGGTTTCTTCTTCTTTGGAGAGCTTCAACGGACTTCTCCTACACATTTTCTTCATGACTATGCGGTACCCTTCTCCCCATGGATTCGTATTAATTTCACTGCAAATATCGT